>CAUYPK010064225.1:0-56518 GCA_963574355.1 Loris lydekkerianus | reverse complement strand
GTAAACATGAAAGAGGTAAAGTCTCCATCTTTCTTTAAGGCTGCATAATATTCCATGGTGTACATATACCACAATTTATTAATCCATTCGTGGATCGATGGGCACTTGGGCTTTTTCCATGACTTAGCAATTATGAATTGGGTTGCAATAAACATTCTGGTACAAATATCTTTGTTATAAAAAATCACAAAATTTTATCTGAACAAGCAGCAAAATGTGTTGTAACTATGAGTCCATTATTCAAAGGTACTGTCATTGAAAGGCAGAAGTTATCTCTGACTTTTCTGACTGTCTTACTCCCTGGCTCTAATTGTGTCAAGTTCTAAACATCTCTCTGAGATGCTCTCGTATGTCATAAGTGTTTAAATATCTCTCTGAGATGCTCTCGGTGTATGTCATAGAACTCTCTCACAGCATCTCTTGCTGTCTGTTTCATGCTAAAGTTATTTATGCACATGCCTGTCTTTCATGCTGCATCTTTTAGATGGGGAGGCCCTTAACCCTGGTTTTTCTTTGTCTCCCTAGCAGCATCCAAGACCCAAGGCTTATTCTATTTTACATTTCCACCCCACCCCAACACACACACACACACAGAGTGCTGGTTTGCTCCTCCATGCTTTTTTGTTATTCCTTCTCTCCCAAATGCCCTCATCCCCTACTTCCTCTTCCTGGTAAGACTATTCTTATGCTTCAAAGTCCAATTCCTATTCCCCACTTACACCCACACTCCTCCAACAGGGTTTTGCTGTCCACATGACAGACTGGTGAGTATCTCAGGCATCAGGTTCATTCTACACCCTCCTGTCTTTCTCACCTGATTATGAAGACCTTGAGAGACAAAACCATATCCTCTTCATCCTTCTACACCCTACAATACTTATCTTAGAGACTGACATACAGTGGACCAAAAATCATTTTCAAAGTTCAACTATATAACTTGAATCTTTTGGACCAACTTCAGAAGTGAATGCCCTCTTTAAATAATCTGCTGTCTTTCTCAAATAACTTGCCAGAACTGTGCTAAGGATAGTTTGCCTATTCCTACATGTAACACTGTGGCTTTGACACATGAACACTGAGTTGGGAACAAAAGCTTAGCATGAATCAACAGGAAACCCGTACCCAGAAGTCTGACTCCACTGTGGGTTACAAGGCCCAGTAGCAAATTGAGAGAAGAATGAAAAAGACTCAGTCTAAAACACACATAAATTCAAAAACAGAAGCTTAAGAAATACCACAAAATGAGCCACATGTGGATTTCCAGTAAATAAATGGTGACCCTGCTGGAAGGATCCCAACATTCTGTTCCATGACATAGCATTGAAGGGGCCTGGATGCCCTGGAGAATATGTACTTTGTGTCCTCATTAATCATGTGGGTTATCCTGGAACACTGGTCTCTTTGCCCCACAGGTAACTTCAAACCCTACTCCCAAAAGGTCTTCAGGAAGAAGGCCATGACTCATTCCACAAGAATGGAAGGTGTTAGCCTGCTCTCCAGAGCGCAATATTAACCTTCAGTTTTAGTGTGCACTACAATTCAAAATATCTGCCCCAAACACATTTGACAACTGGACAGATGATTTTGTAATTCTTTTCTCAGATATAAAGAAAAGGTTTTGTGAAGTCTTTGAGTGGCCTTTCCTCCCCCTTCCTTTTTTATTTTATCGAATTAAAATGTTTTCAGAGGTTTTAGAGAAGGTTTCTCTTAAGAAGATGCAAATTTATACCATCTTTCCGCATTCTTAGGATCACATGCTCTGCTTAAAATCCACACTCTGCTTCAGTTACACACACATAATTCATCCTGACCTATATGGAACAGAATAATCACAGCAAATTGAGAATACAGATCAGGCCTGAAGGCCAAGGAAAGAAAACTAATGGTCTGCACATCACCTTCCCCAGGATTCTTGGGGACTTTTGCTTTTAATTGTGCTTCCTTTTAAAAGAAAAATAAGCTGTTCTTTCATTTCTTATTACAGCCTAGGAAAGATCAGCACCTAAGGGGGGAGATTGTAATATTGAGAGACACACGTGGAAATCACTTCCATGATGGCAATTTCCTGAAATGCTTTCAAAAGCTCTTTTTTGGCGTAAAGAGTCCATGGAGCCCTTTAAAGATTTTATACAAAGAAACTGATCAGTTTCACAATGTTGTGATGAAATTGGAGCCCATATTGCTTGGCTGAAGTGCCTTTACACTCAGTAGCTATTCTTCATTTGTGGATTGGCTGTAATTGTCTGGAAATCACCTCTCCAGAGGACTTAAAAAGAGGCAGAAAGGCAAGAACGGACATTTGAAACTGATCTGCAATAATTTCAAGGTTTGAAGAGAATATTCAGACTCCCTGATTGTGAATCCTGTTTTGATTCTGACACTCAGAGAAATAGTTTTGGTAAAGAAACATCTGATTTTCTCTCTTCCTAGTTGACGGTGCTAAAAAATTTGTATTCTTTGTACCCAGAAGCCCCTGGGGTCAGTGTATGATGAGTCCACAAATATCAACGTCACTTTACAGTTAACCAAATTCCTGGTATTTTATCCAATCCTGGAACTTTTTTGAACTGGTGGCAAATAAATTCTATGTCACTTTTCTGGTCATGATTAAGTATTAATGGAAATATCTCAGAGACTTTTCTCCATGGGAAGACTGGGTCATCTTCCTACAGTTGTCTCCTGCTGTGGATAAGAAGCCTATTTTAGTACATTCCCATCCCTGGCATTGGCTGAGTGGACCCTCCGTTTCTTTCTGTGTGTGATGACATACCACTTAGACTTTCTAATTATGTCATTTCAGTGACCCTCTCATTAACCCAACGTAGTGTCATTTCCCCCATTTTCCACTGGCAAGGAGATTTTAAAAGATTGTTACAGCTGGACATTGACAGTGTTTCCTGAGAAAGGAAAGAGAATGAGAACCAAAATTCACCAATTGTAGGCATTTCATACACAGAGTCCCCCCTGGGATAACCAACAACACTGTGAGGTAATGTCTGAGTTCCCCACCTAAGTCAATCAGCTGATGAAGATCTTGGCCAGGGCTGGTACCTATGTATCAGTGAAAAAAAAGCACCAAGTCCAAAGGGCGAGGAGGGGGATGCTCCAAACAAGAGACAAAGTCAAGGGTCTCCAGGCAGATAAAGATGGCGTGAGACAGGAGCTGGGGAAAGATGCTGACCTGCTGCCACAAACATTCCAGCATGCCCTAACAGCTGTTTCCTGGCTGTCACAAAAGTGTAAAGGGAAAAAATCATACCTGTTTTCCAGCTGAAGGAACTGAGGCACAAAGCACTTTGGTAGTCTCAGGCCACACAACTAGGAAGTTGCGAAGCTGCACTTGACTCATGATGCCATGTTCACTCCAAGAACGGACATCTACCTGGGGCCAGGTCTCCATCCTGGCTTTGTCTGTGGCTTCCAAGAAAGATATTCCATTCTTCAGCATGACCAATGGGAGCAGAGCGTTGCCTTGGAGCTTATCAGACTGGTCTCCATTAACATTTGGGTATGTCCCCAATAATTATGCTTGTATAATGTCCCCAATATAATGTCATGCAGACTCATGAAGAAAACTTGCAACAGCACAGCCCTTGCCAATGTTCTATGCTGAATAAACACATAGAGAAAAATGGTGAATGTTTCCTTTTTATGTTTTTTCACACATACAAAAAGGTGGAGAAAATGGAGCCCTAAAGAGACAGAAACCTGACCATTCAGTCTGCATAGAGAGAAAAAAAGTGGCCTACAGCATACTTGTATTAAGTCATCTATGTATTATGTGTTTGACATTTCCCAGTCAATGGGAGCCCTCAGGATCCACAGTTCTGTTGAGAAAACTAGCTCTGATATTGGCTGGAGGGGAAATGTCTGAGTGAGAGTCCATTTCCGCTGCCTGCCTCTAGCCAGCTTCACAGAGTCTGAGTGGCTAGCCACCTGCTCAAAGCATAAAAGGCAGAATGCCACAGGGGAGGTGATTAGGATGGCCTGGCCCAGAGACCATAGCCATGCAGAGCCATGGCACCAAGTTAACCATATAAGGTCTCTTTGCTCCCTGTTGACAACTGATTGTAGGAATGAAATCCAGTTTGCTGGGTTTATTTCCTCACAATCTGAATTTCTTTTACCAAATTCAAAAAACACAGTTCACCAAAAACTTCACTCATCCTGTACTTATTCTTTTAAGGCCCTAGTCTTCCTAAGGGTCACTATAGTTTCATAACAATCATAGAATGCAACATCTGATCAATTTCATCATGTAATTACTAATCCAAGCAGACAGAAGCCTTTAATCAAATGGCTATCTATACATTCTAACTCAGCAAGCATGGAAATAATCTAGCTTAAAATCACTCAAGAGCTACAACACACCTGTAAATGCACACATATATTTTTCACAAGTCTAAAAATGCCTGGAGCCTATTAAGAACTATGTTAAGAGCCAAAACCAGGCTAGGTGCAGTGGCTTAGGCCTGTAATCCAGGCACTCTGGGAGGCTGAGACAGGTGGATTGCCTGAGCTCATGGGTTTGAGACCAGCCTGAGCAAAAGCAAGATCCCATCTCTAAAAATAGCCAGGCATTAGAGTGGGTGCCTGTAGTCCTAGCTACTCAGGAGGCTGAGGCAAGAAGATCACTTGAGCCCAAGAGTTTGAGGTTGCTGTAAGTTATGACACCATAGCCCTCAAGCCCAGACTGAGCGAGACTCTTCTCAAAAAAAAAAAAGAAAAAAAAGAAAAGAAAAAGAAAGAAAAAGAGCCAAAAGAAGACATAAAACATGTTCCCAACTTCTTCCAGGAGGAGGACTGGGTTGTAGCTCCTGTCTCAGGGCTCCTTCCCATTCCATGACTGCTTTTTGAACTTGGTCTCAGCAGAAAGCAAGGAGAACAGCACACTGCCAGTGCTGTGTTACTATGAGAGTTGACAGCCTCCACACAGAAGACCCCACCAGAGTTTGAAAAGTTAATCCCGCTGAGGTCTCCTATGTCTGTGCAGAACAGAACCCAAGTGGTCCCACAAATCAGACTTTACAGTTCCCCTAAAATCTGACGCTCATTTACTTAAGAATTTATCATACATCTGCTAGCATATGTACATCTCAGCCTTGGCATTTGATCAGGAATACATGCTGGGAACAATTAACTCTACTAACACCCACATAAAATAGTGAGGAGTCCACCACCAAGAAGACCGACAGCCTTCCTAACGCAGTCAGCCCCCATCTGCTCCACATGCTGCATGCACTGTTTACTTCATGTTCAAGTTGAGATCCAAATTCTAACAGACCATCCAATGGCACATTAACTTTCACAAGGAGAGAAAGAGAGAGAGACCATGTGTGCGCGCACGTGTGTGTGTGTGTGTGTGTGTGTGTGTGTCTGCACTGAAACTTGGGGGGGAGGAGAAACTGAAGTCATAGTTGACAACATTTGAAACTTTCAGATGTGTCCCAGTTGTTCCCACTGGCATTCATCCCCTGACCAGGGAATTCAGGGACATCACATTTTTAAGGAGTCCCTTTGCACAGTGCTCTTCCACATCTCAGAATGCCCTCTTGGAGAGCAAAGTCAATCCTAGGTCACTCTTTCAATGTATCTTCCTTTGTACTAAATCCTACTTTCAAGAAAATTCTTGCTATGGTTCACTGGCGTTTAACCTATCATATAATATCCAGGTTTACTGTGTTAGAAGAGGCAGAATAGTATTAAGCTTTTCCCACAAGCCTGTGATTGCATTTGACCTAGTAACCTGTATTAGATTAACATTTATTCTACAACTGCACAGCAAGGCCTGCACCTTGGTGAGCTGCAGTTTATAGAGGACACTAACCATTTTTACAAGTGGAACAGGAAAAGGGAATTGAATCTGAGGGAGTAATTCCAAGCAAGTATGTTGCTGCAGCAGTTAAACTGTTTATACGAGGAGTAGGGGAATTACTTCTGTCTGACCTCTCTTTTTATCTGCTTAAAAGACAAAGTGCAGGTCTCCACAGCCAGGGCAAACTCTGGGGAATGCAGGCTTAAAATGTATAGGAGCCATAGGGCCCCACCATCCACCAATAAGGAGCAGCTTCAAAGGCAAGGCAGCACAGGAATGTAAACAGAGTGAAGTGACTGGAATTAGAATGTTTGAACAGTAGCCAGGGTTCCAGTGTGCTCCTGCCACCAGCCCCCGTGCAGACCCTCTAGATCAGCTGGAAAGAAGTGAAACACAAGTTCAAAATAAGAACAGCTTTTTCTATCATGGATATTTTGATGGAATGGCCTCTTGATTTTCCTTGGCCACAGCTCAGTATGTGGTGGATTCATTAAGAAATGTGTCAAGCTTTGAGGGAAACTGAAGAATGACAAAGGATTGGATGAGCTATCTGTTGGGGACCCCCCCCCCAAAAAAAAAAAAGAAAGAAAAGCTAAATCCACAAGGAAGCAATTACCAGGAAATAAAAATCAGAACTGTCTGAGCATCCACCCAACATAGCAATGGGAGGAAGTCACTCACCCACATTATACAGTACCATGTAATGAAATCCAATTTATTCTTTCAGTGAATGCTGGATGCACCCACATCCCTGCTGCAATGGTGGGGGAGTGTCCTTCTGAATGGACTCTGAAGAGAAGCTGAATCTAAATTATGGATTCATCCAAGAAAGTCCAATTGTCTCTTGAAATGAAGCAAGCAACAAAGCAATAAAAAAGAGAAAAAGCAATGTCCCTATGCTTGAAAATTACCAAAGAGAGTGCTAATGTATTTCTCTTCATGTCCAGGCAACCATATTCCCTCTCATGAAAAAAAATAAAATAAATAAAAAGTGAGAGGATAATTTCACAATTCCAGGATTTTTTTTCTTATCCACTTAACGTGGTAACTTGGTCACTTGATTTTTAGTGAAATATGCCAGAAGCATCTCAGTACTTATTTGGGCTCATTAGAATTGCCTTTAAAGAGTTTATTAAAAATGCAATTCCCAGCTTCCTCTCCAAGCATATCAACTCAAAGTCAGTGATGGTGAAGCCCTACATCTGTGGTTTTAAACACTCTCCCCAGTGAGTCTGAAGAACCCTCTGAGCTGAGGACCCATGTTCTAGAATACATGGAATGCAAAAATGTGTCCAAATGAGGGTCTGGTAAAGAGGTGTCAACTAGAGCTCAGTCACTGCTGTTTAGACCCACCAGCGCAGCAAATGCTGACCCTGTTTTGTAAAGGAACCAGATCAATTAAAGGTTGATGAAACCTTCTCCCCTGCCCACAATCAATAGGTGCAATTCTGCAGCTGTCAGTGTTGTGTGCTAACTTGGCTCTGACGCTGCCCACCCTCCAAGATTTTCTTCCCTTTGTCCACAGGGGAAGGTGGGACTTGGAGATTTAGCTTGTAAAACTGTCACTACTTGGGCCTCCTCAACCCCAAATCCGGGATTTGGCAGGCCATTTTAAGCCACTTCAGAACAACAACAGGAAGATATTTCTCAAACTTCCTATAGGAGCATAAATAACTTTTATAACCAGACATCCAGAGGGGGGTGATTTTTTCTTTTCTTTTCTTTTCTTTTTTGAGGGACAGAGAAAGAGTGAGCACAAGAAAGGGGAGTTCAAGGAAAGAAAGGAGAGAGAAATAAACAAGGTGCACCTGGGAATTTGAAAAAGCAGCAAAACAAGTGAGTTCTGACGCCAGGATAAGAATGGAATCTGCCCTCGGGATGCCACCTACAAACAGGCCTGAACACAGAGAGAAAACTGTTCAGCCGAAGCAATGCCTGTCAATACAATGATTGCTGGGCTGAAAAAGCAGTGTGTTCAAATGCCCTACTTTTAAGCCCCTCCACTGGAGGAGATTCCAGACAGCCAAACATAAAGACAAGCTAAATGTAAAGAATGTAAAATGATCCAGGGTCCTTCCCTCACCTGCCACTAAAAGATCCTTGGCCTTATTTTCCTGCCTAGCATGTTTAGAACAACGGAATGAGACAAAAGAGGGTGCTTTTTAGGAACAGCTAATCCTGCAGGCAACAGGCTAAAGGAGCTCTTTCACCCAAGTTCAACTTAATCCCAGGCATTTAAAATCTATAGGTATTCTCACTCATGCCAGCTTTCCCTTTGGAGGACAAAAATGTGAGAAAGATTAAAAAACATGAGCACTGGTAGAATAAGGGATGCAAACCTTTTTGACATAAATCTTTAAGGTTGGGGCATTTCAAAAAGCCAATAAAGGTCAACTCCTAAATATACCTGTGTGCCAAAACTGACAAATGGAGGTCAATGTCCATCTATGTCTGCATGTATAGAGGCAATCTTTTACTTAGATCTACCCATATTTATACACATATACAATAATGGTGATATGGAAATAAAATACAGAGAATCTCAGAATTAAACTAGAAAAACTTTTATAAGTTACCCAATACAACCCCTTCATGGCACAGATGAAAAAATTGAGCCTAAGAAAAGGTGGAGGTAACTTGCCCAAGGTGACTCACCACCTCCTGGTGACTGAGTCTGGGCTGGAAGCCCCTCTCCTGGTTCCCAGGATGGTGTGCTTCCCGCAGAGCCATGCTGACTCCATGATGAAAAGAGAGAGAAAATATGAGCTCTCATTTTGCCCTGTCGGTGTTAGGGTGAGTCATAAAGCATCCAGAGGAGCCTCTCCATACAATGTGTGGAATTTCGAGTGGTCTGCTGTGTATAATGTGCCCATTTAGCCAGAGTCTCTAGTATTAATTACCTCTGTGAGGTACAATATGGCATCACGCAGCTTTGGAATCTGTACCCTTCATTAACTGTTTCCCCATTAACCTTGACTGGAATCACTTTCCCACTCTAACCGGTAAGATGTGTTCTATTTGTAAGCACTCCTATTTTCTCTTTGAAACCATTCTCATATTCTTATTTCATTGTAAATGGTCTTCCTCGCAGTAAAGTGCCATTGAATGTATTTACTATTTGCTGCTTAATTTTGTCCTCTTGGAAAGAGACCGATGTCAGCTCCAACAGTAGTTAATATACCTTTGAGCACACACTGTGACCTTTCTCCAGCTCATGCCTGACTTCATTCTCAGATCTCATTAAACAGCAGAAATTATCTTCAGAAAAAGCAAAACCAGAATGTGCAGGTTTTGTGCTCAGCTGCAGAGAGGAATTTGATGTAAATGGCCCCACAATGGCATGCATGTAGGAAATAAAAGAGGATGGAAATCCTGTTCTCTTGACAAACCGAGCAGTGTTAACACACACAGACCTGGATGTGGGGAGGACCTGAGCGACTTTTTTGTGCTTGCCGGTCCTACCTTGTGAGTTAAAATATAGGAAGCTTCCCTCCACGTAAAAACTTGTTACTAGGAGGTATGACCTATGAATGAGCCCTTGGAATTCACCATCCTCCCAAGAGACCTCTGAGGGAGCTGGACAGAGAAAAGAAATTTTTCTGATGATTAGAGGACAGAGGCTCAAGGCTGGTAAAGGTCAAAACCCAACAAAATCAGGCCTGGGAAAGACACTGCCCAGACCCTGGGTCAAATGTAGCGCCCCAAACACCAGGGGTGAGAAAAGGTAATACGAAAAACAGGTCATGGAAACTAAAGAGGAAGATGAGTTGGGCAAGGGGGGAAACCAAAAATAAGTTTCCAACAGGCAACTGCCACCCTGGGATTTTGACCCTGTGCTGAGAGGAGATAGTGGGGCTAGAGATGTGGCTCAGAATAACTAAAACACCCAAGTTTTTCTAAACTCCATCAACCTCCCAGTTCCAGCCTCTGACTCACTGGATTCTCCCCCCTCCACCTAGCCCAGCCATCATTCTCAGGGGCTCCACATGGGCCATACTTCCAAGCTCCTGGCCTCTGGCTTCCCTGTCCTCTGGTCGCTCCCATTCCCTTTCCTTCATCCACCTCAGTCAAACACCCCTTCGCTCAGATCCTAGATGAGCGACCTTCAGCTCTGGCCACGGATCTGCATTATCTGAGATAGTGTTATTTAACAACACAGGGGCCCCATACCAGACCAATTGCAGTCATCACAATCTCTCAAGGGGAAACCGGACACCAGTATTTTTTACCAGTTCCCCTGGCCATTTTAATACGTAGCCACCTCTGAGAGCCACTGACCTGGATATCGTGACTATCAACAACGGCTACAATCATACATTTCTACTTTAAACACTCTGCTCTCAGAGGACTGTGTCTCAGTTTCCAGCTACTCACTCAAGTACCCCAACCCCCGAATCTCTTGAGCCCACCGGACCTCCCGCCTCCGTATTTTTCGGTGTCTCTGCTCTCCTGGTGTCCCCATTTCCCTCCCTACTCATTTCTTTCTCCCCACTGTCTTCTCTCCCGAGGGGAGCCGTAAACGCCCGGCTTCTCGGGGCCTCCATTCCACCCGCCTGACCACACCCCCGACCGGGTTTGCCTCAGTCAGGGGCTTACCAAGACACAGGGAGACGTGAATGAAGGGACCGTTTCTGAAAGTGTGGATGGGTAAAGGGGAAACAGCGAAGGCCGGGGAAGTACCCCAAGGTTAACAGAAGCAGGAAGCAGTTACTGCCCCTGAACCTGAAGAAGGAAGAAGAGGGCCCAGAAGGTGGCCGCGCTGCAGGAGCCGGGGCTTCCCAAGAGGGAGGCGGTGGGAAAGGACAAGGTCCTCACTGGCTCCTGCCCTCCAGATTCCCGCCTGTGTGGCCATCGGCCAGACACAATCCAGGTCAAGAAATCCAATGAATCATTCCATAAAAGTCAGCTTCCCAGGGCATCCAGCCAGATGACAAAGGATAAAAACTGGGTCAGAATGAGCAAGTGAAGACTGTTGAGCACAGGGTTAAACTCTGCTCCTTACTGACATCTCCTTGGCAGCCAGGCACAGCTGGGGAGATTGCACAGCCTTGCAGATCGGCCAGCCTCAGATTTGGCTTAGGCCGGAAACACAACCCAGCAGCTCTTTTCTATTTGCTGGTAAATGAACCTTCTCAACATCATAGAGGACCACCAGTCCCCTTCCCCCACCTCACTGACTTTGTCAAAACTAACTCACTTTCCCAGCAAATCCCCCGACCCTTCCACATCTGTTTGTCTCCTTCACCATACCTTCCATCCCAGAGATCATCTGTCCCCCCTCTTATTCAAGGCCAATATCTCCACTTAGGCACATAACTCATTACTCTCAACTACTCAAAAAATCTGCTTCTGAAATTAGCTTCCTTTTCTCTCTCTTGCATCATAAAACAAAACCAAACAATTTTCAAAAGCCTTACATGTACTCCCAATCCCACTCATTTGGCAGGTCCGTGACTGTGCTGAGAATATTAATTATTTATTTGTTCTAACATCATCTTGGGATGCTCTTTCTCAAAATATTATAAGGCTTACCCCTTCCCTTTATTCAAGTGTCTCCTAATATATCTGTCACCCAACCTCCCCTGGCCATCCACCTAAAATAGACTCTGCTCCCACCCTGCTGTTTTCTGTCCTGTTTCCCTGATTACATGTTCTTCATAGCAGTTATCACTATATAAAAATCCTGGGTATGTTTAGTTATGCTTCTGCTTTTTTGTAGCTCACATCAGAATCTATTAATAAGTTCCACAAAGATTTCAGAGTTCTTGTTTACTGCTGTTATCTCTAGTACTTAGGACAGTGTCTGATTTATGATGGGCTTTCAATGGGAGGAAAGAACAGAGGATTCAAGCACTGAGGCCTGGTTGGTGAGATGATCTCTCTGCCGCTCCAGCAGAAGTCATGCTCACAAGATGAAATGGCTGAAGTCTTGGTAGGAATAGGTCTTTATCCAGAACTCGAGTATAAGCAAGTCTAGAGAAAAGGGCATACACAGTGAAGGTTCCCAAGTCCCAGCTTCCATCTTGTTTCCACCACCCTTTACTGTGCTACTTTGGGCAAGTCACTTTACTTCTCTGTGCTTCTATTCCTTTATCTGCAAAGAATGATCAAAGAAGGGAATAGAAAGGCTTTGTAAATTTTAAAATATTGAAATTCTATGAATTCTGTGAATTGCTTCTTCAGAACTATTGGGGCCATGGATACTTTATATTTTTCAACTATAGTATTTTCTTATTTTCAATTTAAATTATTTCCTAGGAAAAAATATGGTTAAGACCATTATTCCTCACATAGGCATATGACTCATTATGGCATTAGTATTTATTAGGTCATTTAATCTCTACTTTCTGAATTATGAGCAAGTCAGTTTTTGACAGCCTAACAGAAGTATAAAACTTGTGATTTTTAGCCTAAATATTACTGAGATAAACTAAGAAATAAAAATATATGTGAGGTTCCTTGGTTAGACAGCCAAGTGGGGAATAGGGTTTAGGTTAAAGAGGCCTGTTTTCCATTTTTTCCACCTGCCACCAGAAGTCTAGACAGCGCTGGGGCCCTCAGTGATGTATTCACCTTCCAGGCTGTGTTCTTAAATGGTGAAGACCTCCTCCCCTCCTTCTTCCATCCTCTTATCTGGGTCATGCACATGGGGAGTCATTCTGGACTATTCATATAAGGGAAGTACCCAACGCTGGGGCATGGTCTGAAATCCTCTGGCCTATTCTGTACGTGGAGATTTTTTGAGCATCTAGACTAGCCCTTCTCAACTTGATATCCTCAAGGAGTTGCAGAGGTCAATGAAATTTGGAATAACCCATCTCTGAGAAAAATAAATACTGATAAGACAGTGATTAAGTGTCAGCCATCAGACCAGGAGCTGTCAGGCCTTCCCCTCTGGACCTGCTAATTCTTGGCCATATACCTCTGTGATAGAGATCAGGTTTACAGAGCTCCAAACAGTAGCATAGTGATTCTTACTTCATTAAACTCTCTTGAAGAGTCAGAGCTGTATCTTTATATCCCTCCTTGTATTATTTTTCTAAATAGTAGACCTCACTATTTTTATCTGGTTGCATTCCCAGTCTCCTCTGTAGCAAGGCATGGCCATATAAGCAACTTCTGGACAGGAGATATAAGCAGAAGTGATATATTCAACTTCCAGGCTGTTCTCTTAAATGGTGAAGCCCTCCTCCCCTCCTTCCATCCTCTTATCTGTGTCACACACATGGGGAAGCCATTCTTGACTATTCATATAAGGATACTACCATAAGGATGGAGGTAAAGAAAATAGGAGAAGCTAGTTCTTCTGTTAACCTTGTAAGACAGAGCTCCATGCCAGTTCTGAGCCTCCTACTTCTTGGCTATCACAAGAAGGAAAAATAAAGTCTGTTTTGCTTAAGCCATTTTTGGGAGGAGGGATCTCTGTTATGTGCAAGTGAATGCTTATCCTAACTATCCTAACTAATATAATAACCAAGGTTAGAAACAGGAGTGGATCCCCTCAACCCCAGTAGTCCTCCAGCTAAAAACTCATTCCCAAAATCAGTCACTGTAGTGGATAAATACAGTTACAAGGTAAGCTCTGTGCACTACCTTTCTCTAGCATTCTAGACTCAACCCTTCCTTCACCTCATAAGAGGAGGAGCCATTGGAATAAGTCACATAGAATAAGACAACCCCTTACTCTTCTATCTCTGTTTGATCTACAAGAGCATTTATGTAATTCATTTATGGAATTTTGCCAGTGGAGACATCAGCTGTGTTGGAGTTGTCCATCTCCAGAACCAGTTGTCAGGGCCAGGCCACACTGTCCCACATCCATGGAGGGCCTTGGGAATATGCTTAGCTCTAATAAGGGTGGTTTCTAAAGTTGGCAGCTGAAACAAATCATGGCCCCTGTTTCCAACTATGCACACCCCCTATGCCAGCTATAAGAGGGCTGTACCACTCCTCACACCTAGCATACCTCCCACCCTCAGCTACACACTAGGGCTCCATTCTCCTATATATCTCTGCCTCCAGAAGAGATTTGTTCCAGAAAGGAGGTACCTTTGAAAATGCAATGCATTTTGATAGAATTCTAGCAAATTTAAAAATAATTATACTATGCTCTGTAAAAATATTATTTAAAAAAAAAATCTTTGCAATGTTCTTTGATAACCATAGGGTTTTCCCAGTATCATTCATTTGGATAGTTGAAATCTGCATCAGATGTGATGATCCAGAAGGTATATGTGTGTCTTCCTGGACACTTAGGGCTCCCTGTTAGAAAGATAGAGGAAAACTCCTGATGCAATGCAGATATTGGTGATCAGATCGGCTATCCTTCACTTTCCTAACTCATTTCTCCCTACACCTTGCTCAAACCACCTTGTAAGATTCCAGCTTATTTGGGCTGCACGAAATCTTGGAGATCATCTGATGTTTCTTGAGTAAAGTTATACTTAATAACAATCAAATCTTGTGTGAAATCCTAATATTTAAAACAAATAAAAGCAGAACTTCATATATATGTATATATACACACAAATATATATTTCATGAGTTCAAATATAGCATGCGTAACACAAAGTATATCACTGACAAGTTTGAGGAAATTAATTTGATGAACATAAAAATTTGAAATAATCACAATCATGTTGTCCTCAGCATCCAATTTATTCTTTTATTTTAATTTACTTGCCCAATCTTTAGTGATTCATCTGGCCAACTCACTGCCAACAGTAATAGTTTTTGTTTTGTTTTGTGTCAAAACAACTTGCTTTACATTTTGAGAGTTTCTTCTCAACTAAATTCATCCAGAAGCTTGTAAGAAAAGTAGTAGGAAATATCTGTTTCAGAGTCGAATTGTTAGTAACACCTAATCAATTCTTGCATTTCTAATCATAAAGTCAGAATGGAAGCACCCCTTCTCACTCTAATGTAATGTTTTCAAGATGTGAGAGAGTCAGCTGTGGATGCACAAACAACTCTTATGCCACCAGAAGAGCCAACACCAAATAAACTTGATCTGGCACTTAACAGAGTAGGGACAAATGTTCCATGGTCACAAATTCATTTATGTAATTTTGCCAGTGGAGACACCCAGCACTCATGTCAGAAACTAAAAGAGACAGACAGGTGTGAAATATCAATATTCTTCATCAGATATGCACACTCACAAGGCAATATTTATTCTGATGTTCATTCCAAATGAACCAAACAGTACATTTCAACATGTTTCTAGCTATGTAAAATGTAAATCAAAACACTTCCGGATACGTATTATTTTTATTGCAGTGTTTTAAAATAGTTAAAATATATATTCTAAGAGAAAATCAAATGAAAAGTTTACAGAACTTCTAAAACTCTTCCATCCTGCCCCCTAGGGTTCCATGAAACTGAGTCTGAGAATTACTCATGAGGTCCATGTAAGAATTAGTCTAACAGGTAAATTCAGTTGCCTGAGGTCACTCGGGAAGCTTATGACAGAATCAAGATGAAGGCCTGGGTTTTCTGACATGCATTCTAGAATTCTTTTTCCGCAGGCCAACCTGCTTGTCATAACAGAAATACTCCTCACATCTCTCATCCAAGAGAAGGTTCCAGACAGGAGCCCTAAGCTCTAGGGTCCTAAGAGAAGAGCCCATTTACATGAATATGTGCCCAGGAATGCTTGACTTTAACTATGAATGTTAAGCCTCTCATAATCCCCCAAATTAGGGAAAATATAAAGCCCAACTTTATACCCTGAGGTTAGTCCCTCTCTTCATGCATAAACTGCTAGTGATGGAATGACTAGGATGTGGCCACCTTGTAGCTCAAGGTAGGTGATTTTTAATCCATGGTTTTCTATGTTGAACTTCATCTCCAAGCTAACTGATGATAGTTATAGCACTCTGCACAGGGCATGGTATTAGTTTGCTAAGACTGCCATAAGAAAGCACCACAAGCTGGAGTACATAAATAACAGAAATTTATTTCCTTGAAATTCTGCAGGCTAGAAGTTCAAAATCAAAGGTCAGCAGTGCTGGTATTCCAAGTCTTTTCTCTGTGGATTGTAGATGGCCATCTTTTCTGCATGTTGTGAATAGTCTTCCCTCTTTGTGTGTTGGTGTCCTAATTTCTTCTTCTTATAAGGACACCAGTCACATGGGATTAGGATCCACCCTAATGACTTCATTTTACCTATTATCTCTTTAAAGCCCCTATGTCCAAATATTGAATAATGGTGGGGCCTTAAAACTTCTAATGGAAAGAACCCTGGTTACCCAAAAGCCAGGCTATTGATGCCTCAAATAGGACAATTAATAAAGCACTCATCATGCTTTAGTTTTTTCATTCTATCTGTTTTGCCTTTAAATTTAAATTTAATAATTTAAAAAATACCTATTCTAACTTCTTCTCTTTTAACTGGCCCTGTTAATTTTTTCTGCCTTAATCATTAAAAAATCACATTTTCAGGGTCAAAGAAAGTCTCAGCAACAAACTTCATTCAACCACATAATTCTTAGAAATTACTGCCAAGCAGCTCAACTCATCAACAACCCAGATAAACTCAAATTTACATTTCAGGGGATCATAAATGACCAGAGAAATGTTCTCTCTACATGGGAGGTTGTTGGTTGTTTTCTAAGGCTATATATTCAAAATTATGTGTGAATCTAGAATGTTCCCTCTTCTTTGGTTGGAGATCAGCTCCTCAGAAGCAAATACTATAAAAAATGCTTCTCCATGGGGTTGATAAGAGCATCTGTTCCACTATGACACACAATCTCTGACATGGATACTAGAAATATTTAGACCTCAGCAACAACAATAGTTTTCCCAACTTCATATTTCCCTTTTCCTCTTTTTGACCCTGGTAGCAATAAAAACCACATGGGCATTTGATGACATTTGTTTTCTTCCTGAAAGCATTTCCCAGGGGACTTGTGTGTTTCCCACAATCACTATCCTTTCTCCTGGATTAATGACAACAAAGAAAGAGTTGGAGAAATTGCAGAGTATCTTCTCAACCTGTTCTAAGCCCTGCAGCTGATGTTTGATTGGTCTTGGGTGGAGTGAGGGATATGATATTCCATTAATCCCTCCTTATTTCAGTTTGCAGTGAAACTCTCTGGGCAAGGACAGACTTCCCTAAGAATCAAGTTCAACAGCAGGGTAGAGACAGTCTAGAGCAGGGATGGAGCACTGCCATAGTACAGAACATATTGATGCCCCAGGAAGGAAAACAAGCTGAGAAAAGTTAAATTCAGAAATCCACGAACCCTGGGGATACATCCCACAGTCATCTTCCCCTTAGCTGTCTTTGACTCAGTAGTGGAGGGTGGCACCTGTGGCTCAAAGGAGTAGGGCGCCCGCCCCATATGCTGGAGGTGGCAGGTTCAAACCCAGCTGTGGCCAAAAAACAAAAACAAACAAACAAACAAACAAAAAAAAAAAAAAAAACTGAATCAGTAGTGGTTGCAACCTGCAAGACTTATTGTAAAGCTACAGCAAATCCAGTACCCCTCAGGTGTGGGGATCAAAAACCTTTAGAAGGCTGAAGTAAAATAGATGCCTGCTGCCCTACAGCTCTGTGGACAGCCAACTACCTTCCTCTGAACTTTATTAGAGCATTCATCACCCTCTTGTAATTAATGTTTACATCTCTCTCTCTCCCCCACTGGATTGTGAGTTCCCCAAGGACAGGAATCATTTCTCATTCATCTCTGTATCCACAGTGCCTAGCTCTGATTCTGGCACAAAGAAGACTCCTCACAAATGTTTGCCAGTTAATGGATAAATGGATGGATGGATGGATGAATGGATGGATGGATGGATGGATAGATGGATGGAATGGGGGCTGGTTGAAAGAAGTGATCCTAAAGTTACAAAAGCAAAAAACTGAAACAAACAAATAAGAATAACAACAAAATAAAACCTATCTCCAAATCTTGGACTGTAAGAACAAATCCACACACTATGTAAAGAATAAAGTCTGTGTTGAAAGCCATTTTCTTGGGTATTTTCCCCATGCTATTCAAATAGTCTCATTTGAAATCTTTCTGCTAAATTTATTTAATTTACTTTGATTAATTGTCCAACATGGTCCAAATCTTTCCAAACAAGATTTTAGGTGATCAGGTGCTGCTGGAAAGACCAATTTCCCCTCCAGTGTCAGGATGGCTGCCTGATCCCATAACAGAAAAAGGGAATCGGGTAGGGAGGAGCAGTCTCTGAGGTTAAATTGGTGAGTCTTAGTGCCAGGAACCATTGCACCACCTCTGGCCCAAGGGAATTCCCACCTGGAAGTTCTATCTACCCAAGTTCTATCTACCTAGACCATCCAAGGATTGATATCATCCACTCTTACACCATGGGATTAAAATTGTAGGAAATTGTAGGAAAATACAGGCACATATTAAAATCCCAGGTACCTTTTATATGGAAAATTATGGAAATCCTATTTTAGACCAAGGATAACAATTTAGCCAAAAGAGGAGCCAGAAGTTACTACTGCTTACAAGTACTAGTTTAATCCCCTGAGGATGCTTTCTTTTACTCATATCCCTTTTTCCTCTCTTTCCTTCCCTTCTCTTCAACCCATCTACTTTATTCCTTCCCCCATGGCCTAAACTTTAGTCCCACTATTGTAACCTACAGTCTCCATAGACCATATTTAATTCACCAATCACCCTTAGAACAACAAAAAAGTTCTGACCTCTGGCCTAAACATATAAATATTCATTGCTATTTATTTTCAAGGTCACTTTTCTGAAGGGTTTCTCACATTTCACTGTGGCCCAAATATGTTCCATGAATCTCAAGACACCCAAGAGATATGAGCCCAGATGGGCCAAAATATGAAGCGCAGTTCCTCAAACCCTCCCATAGCCCACCTTCATCACTTCCCAACCTGTGCACAGGGACCCATCAGAACCATAATTTAGAAGGGAAATGTGGTTTCTATTAAGGAGAACTGTTGTCTCATGTTTTGGAAAGTTGTTTTTCCTTCCTCTACTTCAAATTAAATCTGCACTGTTGTGAAGGAAAGTAAATGAAGGTCCTTTCCATGTGAGGAGAGGAGAAGCAAATGATGGCTTTATTACCCTGCGTGTGAGCTCACACTTCATCTACACCACCTCGTGAATAATGGGAAGGGAACAATGGAGACACGAGGTCTAATTGAGCTTTATTGGAAACACATTTGTGCGAATTCTAAGCTGGGAGCATGCCTCTCATCTCCTCTACTGGGAAAATGGAAAAGGAACTCTCAGTGGCCTCATTTAAATTTCATATATATCTCAGAAAATTATGGGTTTCTTGGTAAAGTGTAGAAAATGGAATCTGAAAAGACAGCCTGAACTAAAAAGAAAATGTTATTGTAATGATGTCTTAGCATCATCCATCTATACTTCAGAGGAATAAGGTTTCCATCACAGCATCAGAGGTGACAGCCTATCCTGCCAGCTCCTGCTTTGGGCAATTTTGTGTGATCTATGTGGATTCTGATTTGTAATTAAGCAGCCAGTAATACCAGCAGATAGAAGGAGAGAGGAAATGGGGAGGATAGCTTGACTTTTTCAATAACAAACTAATGTTCCATGTTATCAGGAAACCTTTCCTAACTCCATGAAATCAGATTCTGACTGACTCAAAGCCAGCTCAGCACCGTCTAGCACTGAAGCACTTGGCATCTAAAGGTGTGATCTCCTTACCTACATGAAAGGCTCACTCAGGACAGAGCCCATGTTTGTATTTCTGGCATAAAGCCCATGACCAGCACAAGGTCATGCCTGCTGGCCTAAGAACATGTGTGCCTCCTTTGACTTTGTTTAGTAAAACAAGATTGGCCAGAAAAGATCAGAAAAAATTCCAGTGTTAAACAAGACAATTTGTGGGAAAGTGCATATTAGAATACCACAAAGGAATTTAAGCATAAGAAGCTACCTTTCTGAATAGATCCTATAGTCCCTTGGGGTCTAATATGTTTGTGTGTACTTCAGACATTTGAGAATTTAACATTGTTCAAAGTCATCACATTTTTCAATTATGTTTCACATGATTGTAACTCTACTCCTAACTTTAGAACCAGACTTGGGAGTAGATGTATTTGGGACAGTTTTTGCAGTAGACCCAAGAATACTGCAAAAGCATGCCAACAAATCTTAAGAATAGCCAGAGGTGCTTCAAGGCACTATCCTTTCCTTCTAGATCAACTTTAAATGTTAGTGAGATGTTAAAACACGGTAGGGGATTCTGATTCCAAGAGATCACAGGAGCATCATAGAGGGGGCACAAAACCACAGAAGCTGGTCTAGTTGCCCCCTTGTAGGAAATCATCTTCACCTCCCCATCACACGGGGCAGAGACTAAGTGGCAAGCTACTTGCAAAATGTAGGGCTGGACCTTGGAAAGAGCCAGATAGGAAGAAGCACAGTCTGAGTTCCACAATGCAAAGACTAATACCCTTTGGAAAAAGTAAAAAGAAATTGGTCACAGCAAGTCAAAGATCCAAGAACAATAGCAGAGAAACAGTATATTCATCTGCTAGGGCTGCCATATCAAAACACTAAAAGGCCAAAACAGATTGGCTTGAACCTTATTGTCCCACAGTTCCAGAGGCTGCAAGTCTGAGATCAAGCCTTCAGCAGGGTTGGCTCTTTCTGAGTGCTGGGACAGAATCTGTTCCATGCCTCCCCCTAGAAGCTGGTGGTTTGCTGACAATCTGTGGCAATCCTTGGCTTGTTGAATAATCATCCCCATTCTGCCTTCATCTTCAAATGTTCTTCTTCCATGTACCTGTGTCTGCGTCCAGATCCTCCCCCCTTTTGCAAGGACACCAGTCACACCAGATCACCCTATTAACCTCATTTGAACTTAATTATCTCTATAAAAGCCCCATCTCAAACGAAGGTCACACTCTGTGGAACAGGGACTTAGGAATCTGACATATCTTTGATGGGCTGGTTGGAAGAAGGAGACATACAGATCAACCCCAAACCAATAAGAATAAAATGATCCATGGTCTAAAGGACAGTGCTGCAGAGCCAGGGGACTCTGGTAGAAAGAATCAGAAGCAGCAGTAATTGAAATCATGACCTAGAACTGTGCAAGAGTTCCCTAAATATTTGCCTGCCCTGCCATCTACCTTCCACACCACTGCCAGGGGGATGACCATGGCCTTTCCTACACTCAGAACCACCTGTGACCACTTTATGTCAGTTTAGCAGGGGTCCTCAAACTACGGTCCGCAGGTCACATGCAGCGGTGTGATTGTGTTTGTTCCTGTTTTGTTTTTTTACTTCAAAATAAGATATGTGCAGTGTGCATAGGAATTTGTTCATAGTTTTTTTTTTGTAAAACTATAGTCTGGCCCTCCAACGGTCTAAGGGACAGTGAACTGGCCCCCTGTTTAAAAAGTTTGAGGACCCCTGGATAGAACGGAGGGCTATTTGGTGGGTCAACTGTATTCATTCTAAAGATTAGGAAGCCCAAGCCAAAAGAGAATAAAAGACTCAGGCCAAACTCTCACTTTTCAAACCAGGTCTCAAATCTCAGCCCTCCCCTTAGCATGCCTGGCTCCTTGGGCCTTGATTTAAAAAAAAATTCTAACCCAGATTTGTCAGACTCACTCAGCACAATAAGGTAATCACAGGGCAGACTACTTCCTCCTTTAGTGTAGAAGTGTTCCCTAGGATGGGCCTCGGCGGTATAGAATAAATAGAGCTGCGCTGGCCCGGAACTCTCCATCTTCAGGAAGATCTATGCCTGGTAGTTACATCTCTCTCTGGGCCAGCTTCCCCCAGGGGGCACCCCAGGCTGCACATGGTGGGCAGGAGGAAGGCACGATGCTGATGGAGTCAGCCACAGCACCACAATCCACGCAACTCATCATGGCTTGCCCCCACTGGGCAAATGCACATAAGAGAATCACTGTCCCATGACCAGGTCATGGCACATACTCCACACCATGTGTCCAGTCGATGCAGACCCCAGTGTGCAGGTCTGCTTCCGCCTGCCTGGACTTCCCACCCAGCTTCACACACAGAAGGGGTAGACCTTGAAAAATGCTGGCTGGTCTTTCCTTCCTTGCACCCCTCACCTCATCTCCCACTTACCTTTTCTCTCTGATTTTGCCTCAGACCTGCCATTTTTCTTGAACAAAAATCAGGACACATGATCTGGCAAGCATGATTTCTGATCAGGGAATCCATTCCCACCAAAAGTCTCACTCAGGTAGAGATTGTAACCATGTCAAATAACACAATTAATGGCTTGTCCTTCCTAAACAGAGGACAGAAAAGCAATCAGAAGCAGAAAAGAAAGCCAGGTTTCAGGGACAGATACCATTCACTCATGTATGCAAGGAACTTTCTCACACCTGAGAAACAGCCTGAAGCTGCAGACAGTGTACCAGCAGGACAGTGTGCCAGCAGGACAGCCGCTGGCACCCACCCACTTTAAAGCCAAATCCAGCCCATGGTCAGTAAATGCATTTATTTCTCAGTCACCTGCTCTGTGAAGATGAAGGCACCACAAAAGGCAGAGAGGACTTCATTCTGCTGACTGGGCTCCCACGCAGTCCCCATTCAGAGGCCAATAATTAGGCTAACTAAATCTTTTAATCTCAAAATTGGAAAACATGCCTTCACGTGGATCTGTAAATGTTAATGACCAATAAAACCAGCTGTAACACCACATTTGGTTCAGTTTATTAATGTGCTATTTTAGAGGAGCTGAAGTAAAAAGGGATTCCATTATCCAACTTGAAAAGCCCTTCTCTGTGTGCACCCCCTTAGACAATGCTTTTATTCTACTCAGATTCTCAATTTGTCCTTTCCTATTAGGGCTTAGTTTTTTTTGTTGTTATTATTAATGCTGTTGTTTGATTTCTGTTTGGTTTGCTTGGTGGGTGGGTTTTATAGGGTATGTGTGTGCACGCGTGTGTGTCTGGCATCATTCCAGCAAAGATGACTGGTCCAGAGGAACCGAGACTCCTCATAATCAGCCATTGCTTCCCAGAACTCAGACATCTTCCTCTGCTTCTTGTTAAAAGGTTTACATTTTCCAATCTTGAAGAATTGATACTGTTCTTGACTCATTGTAAAAATGAATAACTGCCCAAAGAACAGACATTCAGGGAATGCACGTGTAGAACTCTTCAGCAAGGCTTATCAAGTACCCATTCTGCTAGGCACAGCATACAAAGCTATTGAGTTAAATGAGAATAATCCATTCATTCTTTCATTTAGCAAATACCTAAAGACCTACTATGTGCCAAACACTGTTCCAGGTACCAGAAATACAGACTAGAACAACCTGAACAACACTTTGTCCCATTCAAGGTTGTTTCAAGTCAATGAGATATGCCATAGACAAACACATAAAAGTTTAATAGAATGTTAGATAGCAAGAGGTGCCAAGGCTGGGTAAGGAGGGAGAAAGTGATAGGATTGCTCTTTTAAATGAGGAAAGTAAGGAGCAGGGTTGTTAGTAAACAACAGTAGGGGCCACAGTTGGTAGGTCCCTGTGGGCCACCGAAGAGTTCAGAGAATTGAAGAGTTTTATGATATGACTCACACTGTAAAGTGGGGGAAAGGGACAAGGATAGAAGCAGGAAGACCAATTAGGAAGCTACTGCAACAATCTGTAGGCAAGAGATGTGATGGTAGCTGCTGGGGTCTGAATGTTTGTGTAGAACTAAAATCTATCTGTTTACATTTTCATTCCTAAGGAAATGATATTATTAATAGAAGGTGGAGCCTTGGGGAGGTAATTAGGTCATGGGAATGGAGCCCTTATGAACAGAATTATAACAAGAGGTCCAAGGGAGCCCAGTCATCCTTCCTGCTAAGTGAGGTTTCAGCAAAATATCAGCTGCCCAGAGAGTAGGCCCTCATCGGACACCTTGGTCTTGGACTTCCAAGCCTCCAGAACTGCAAGAAATAAGTTCATGTTCATAAGCCACTTAGACTGAGGTATTTCGTTACAGCATCTCAAACACACTTGAACAGTGGCTTTGCCTAGGTTAGAAGTGGTGGAGGGAGGATCATAAACGGCTGGACTACCTGCGCCTTCCCATGGTAGCACCCAAACTGACAGATCTGAATGGGACAAAGTTAAGAGAAGAAACAAGAATGATCCAAGATTTAGCAGTGACTTCGTGTCTTTTAGTTTACAAGACACTTTCACACACATTTTCCCACTTAGGATTCATAAGGACTTGGCTTCTCAAAGTGTGACAAGCAGACAAGCATCATCGACATCACCTGGGAGACTGATAGAAGTACAGAACCCTAGACCCAGCGCCCGGATTGTCCATATGCCTGTTAAAGGTTGAGAAACACTGGTCTGAGTGGCCGGAATGGCGAGGATGGAGGTGATGTGGAGGAGGAGGACTGAACAGTCTCCTAGAGGTTACATCACTTCTTTAAGGCCACATGGTCAAGATGTAGGGATTCTGACTGCAAACCCAGTGCACTTTTACCCTTCCATACTTTTGAGATATAAGTTCTTGGAGGGTTCACAGCCCACCAGGGAACCAGAACCCACACTATGTAACAATCATCATATGAAATATATAGTTTCACTGGAGGTCACAATTTAGGGATCACAGGATAAGCTTCAGAGAGGATGCCAAATTCATCTTGGTTATGAAAGTGAGTAGAATTTAGAACAGGAAAAGAACAGAGAGAGTTGCGGAGCAGACAGGAGTGTGTATTTGTGTGGCTGCACATGTGTGCACATGTGTGTGTGTGTGTGTGTGTGCATGTGTGTAGGAGTAGGGAGGGGGAAGTCACTGAGGAGAGGAGGACCATGTCAGCTCCCCCTGACACTGATAAATCACCCTCCCCATCACATTCTGCCTACCAGACATATTGATCCTGAACTAATCAAGTAGAAAGAGTCATTGGGGAAAAAATAACTGGCTTAAAAAAATAAATCCCCCTCACACGATTGCTCCTCCAGGAAGAGTGAGCTGTGCATGGCTGATGGCAAATTTGTCAAAGGGCAAGGTGGACATGCAGCCAGGGCAGGGAGAGGCCAGCATGCAGGGCGACGAGCCCACTGGGCACCCGCTGCTGTTTGCTTTTTAGCCTGTATTCGCTGTGCCTGGCTCCGGTGTAACATCTGGGCTCAGTGCAGCCCTGATTGAATAATGTGTTGGGAGCTGGCATTTGCTGCAATCCCGCAGCAGCAGTAAATAGTGGCAGAGAAGATGTGTACCAGATCTAAATTGCCCCCTTTTTCTACTTAGAAAGGCACATTAATATTTAACATAAGAAAAATAATTCATGTAGATTTGAAAGCAAAATCCATGAAAAGGCACATTAAAAAAGCTGGAGGGAAATTGGTCTGTTTCAGAAAGGCTTGATTTCCCCCCTCCCCGAATTGAACTAAAGCTCATGATTTATCCTCATGGAGGCAACCTAGGCAAATTGCACCCACCTGCCTCCTCCTGTATTTTGGTTCGGTGGCTGTAAACATCCCCTAACTTTCCACCCAGGACTGTGTTTACGTATCATCAGTTTGCAGCTGGAGATTCAGCAACAGGGCAAAGGCAGCCCCTCATCCTCACTGTGTTGAGCAGAGTTGGGAGAAGCTGAGAATCTCATGTCATGAACATCCTTAGGACAGCTTTAGGACTGGGGTGTGGTCCCCTCCCCATTTCCGCTAATTACAGAACAGGTGTAGGAAAGCTAGGTGCTTGAGGTCCTATAAGAAAGGACTGTATGTGGCGATACTGGTCTGGGTGGGAAACAACATACCCCCATCCAGGGAATGCTCCGGGAAAGTCAGCAAAGTACATCTCCGGCCATTTTCATCCTCCTTTTGAAAGCTTTCTTCATTGGGATTCTGGGAGCCAGCATCCTCCTCCTCCTGCACTTTCAACCTGAACCCGACTTTGGGACACCCTATAGAAGGAAGTTCTATCCCTGGGCCTTTCCCGTCCTCTCTACACCCATTCACACCTACCCATCTTATGTCCTATTGCTGCAGGAGCCTGCTCACAGCAGCCTCAACTGAAGCAGCCAACTAGTCCCTTCTACCTGATCATCTCCTCCTTGGTGTGACAGCCACATCCACATATGCATTTTACCAAGGGTCCTGCAGAGGACTTGCCTAACTTCAAGGGCTCTGGTGATGTGACTCTTAACCATGTGTCAAGGCCTTTGTGCCCCTTCACTTGTACCATGCAGAGGGGTCTGACTCTGCTTCCATGAAATAGATCCTGCAAAACATTGCAATGAATCTCAACCAGGGCCCTCACACTATCTCCTGTCACATCGTATCAACAACCAACAGGGTGGCTCTCACTGCTCTGCTGCACCAGTGTCCTATCTCTCCTAAAAATCACTTTCAAAAAGTACCTCACACTCCTACAGCTAAAGTCCAGGATGTGCACCATTTGCTTGGAGGAAAACTGAACAAGGTAGATGGGGAAGCAGCCTGGTGGGTCCCACCTGCCCCTTTGAGGCAGAGAGCAAATCCCCAGGGTGGACAGAGGGCAGAACCTCAGCCCACGAGCGCCAACCACAGAGTGTTCAGTCCTTTCCCAAGTGGACAGGAGGAATTCCCAAGCCACACCAGCAGGTTTTCATTTGGCCCAATTTCACCTCATTTCCTCTAAAATCGTTACTGTGATGATTTAATGTTCAGGGCTGGGAACAACACATCTTTCTCTTTCTCTCACTCCAGGAGCCACCCTCCCTTGAGAATATAACTGAGACCTCAGCCTGGCGGGCCAGAACCATTTAATAAATGTAAAGCAAACATTTTTTTCCACGTAAATAATGTAATTTCTGTGAGGAAGGGACCCTGGACATTTTTGTTCCCTTATGAATAGGCCCATTATATGCTGCACCTGACCAAGAATCATTTTAGAATTGTTCTTTCCTGAGCTTTCTACTTAGCAAATATTTCCTGATACTAAATCACCATAAGCCACATTTTATGTCACTGTGAATTTGTTCAAAATAAGTGTTCTATCCACTTCCTTGATTTCTACTTGGAAAGGTCCCTCAGCAAAGATTCGGCTGTTGAAGAGTGGTTTCTTCTTTTGTTGTTTTTTGTGGGTTTTTTGTTTTAAATCTAGGGGGACATTGATGGAAATGACCCCGGGAGATAGGATAAGATTTAAAAAGAAAGAGAAAAATCAGAATCCCTAGGAGTTTTCACCACAAAAACAAAGCTTATTTAGAATTTGCCTATTTCCTAAAAACCAACAGGAAAGAAAGAATTGTACTTACGGAGTGGGCCATTGTCCAGCTACAGACCCAGTGGAACAATTTGCAGGGTTAGGCTCTGCCACTAAAATATTAAAAAAGAAAGAAAGAAAGAAAGAAAAAATACTCAGGAGGAAGCTACAACTTCTCCAGGGGGCAATATCAGTAGGTGACCACATATGAAAACTGAGTATTAATTATCCCTTCCTGTGTGTTATGTTTTCAGACTTAACAGACATTGTGTAAGCCAGACATTGATAAAAATGACAGGAAATACTCTTAGTCAATTAAATCTCCACAGTGTCGGGCCTAACATCTGTTCTATGAACCCCGCAGAAATGTGCGACATTAATATTTAATAAAAAAATTGCCCTGGTTTGGACTCAACAGCCATTTTACTCTGTCCTCCCAGGACATTCAGTTCAGATCTTATAACCTTACAAAATTTAAATACCTATGTCTTTCCCTGGAGCCACCCTCCTCTTTAGCATTCAGAGGTCTGCTCAGAGGAAGCTGTGCTTTATTCGTACCGGGCCACACACCTTCCAATCACACCATGCTTCCCCATAGCGTGTCCTCGGTAACAGCAGCTGTCACAGGACAGACCCTGGGCCACAGTAACCTATACAGAGAGACACTGATAGGAGGGAACTGTAAGCTTCATATTCCAAAGCTCGGTGCCACCACCCGGCCCTTCTTGTGCTTCCTAGCACTTCATTATGTCCCCCTGGGAAGCGTTGGGTTCACCAGGGCATCTTTCAAACTGCCATTTTCTTCTATATCCAAGCCAATGAGGTGGCCTCCCAGATGGTCCCAGTGCACTTGGCACTTGTTACCTCTGTTTCTGTTCTCCTTGCCATTTGCACTCACTACCTACAGTGTCTCAAGTGGAGAGCTCTAAGAAAAATCCACTGCAAAGACGAGTATACTGTGCTCCTTCAACCTGCCTTTCCCTTTCCTTCCTCCTTACCTGGAATTTCTGTTGCTGAGCCACTTTAGGGCTAGCCCCAGGCCACTCATGGCAGCCCCAGGATTTCCTGAGGAAATACTCTACTTCCCAGAGTGAGTCCAAGTACCTCTCCCTTTTCCCACTGGGCCTCTGGGGAAGTCACTTTTCTTCAAATTAGTTTTATCCCTCCCTTTCCGGCCAACCATATTCCCTGGAATCTAAGCCGCAGATTCGAGTTTAGGAGAATGGGTGGGAATTGCCAAGGCCATCTGTTGTCTTGGGATAAGCAAAGCATTTTTCTTGGGAAGCCTGCCTGAGATGAGAGGAAGGGTGGGGTCACACCTGGTGGAGACTGGCACAGCTGAGGACAGAGAAATGACACTACCTCAGGTTCAGGTTTTGTGGGAAGAGTTGACAAGCCGAGGTACATCTAGCTCCTCTTTCCTCTAGGATTCTGGTGATTGGAGCCAATCTACCCAAGGATTAGGAGTGAAAGGATATTATGCCATTGGTTTTATTAATACCTAAGAAAACAGTCATCCCCAAACACCAGGCTCTCTGATGAAGCTAGATGGGAGAGCACAGCTTGAACTCAGGGACAAAATAGCAGCTTCCTTCTCCATCTGCCAATCTGGTCCTTAAGACTTATCTGTAAAGAGAATCACATCCAGATATCTCTCCTAACATACAGCTGAACAGTAAGTACAGGTGCCCGCTTAACCCACAAAATCGGGAGTAAATAGATTTCATAGGATTTTGCTTTCTCCCCACATATTTCAATGAAATGACAGAAAATCTACCCAAATGTTTCTGATTACATGGATACAGGAAGTACATGTGCCCACCTGGACAGGCAGAAAGAGACACCAGCCCTCACAGAGCAGCAACCTTGAACATGGCCCTGTGATATCAGCCTCCCAACACTCTGTTTGAATACCCTAGTGCTTGGAAAGGAGCAAGTGAGTAGAATAATCCCAATGTTCACCCCTGAATTCCCCAGTTCTTGGAAATGGAGAAGGGTGTTTCTCTATGGGAAATGTGAGGGGGAAGATCTCCTGCTATCATGGGATTCAAAATGAGCCAGGCTTCAAAATTCCTGAGGTTGTGTAGAACCTCTCACAAAGGCTATCCGAGTCTTTGTGAGACATAAAGCCAGGAAACAATCTCCAGAGAGAAGAAACCAATTTCTGGATAGTCTAAAGAAAGTTCTGGAACTGTGATCCACCTTACCTGGAAGAGAAAGAGGAAGAGGATCCTGGGAGAAGCCACATCCTAGAATTGATTCACAAGCTCCTTTCTGTGAGGCCACCACCAGTAAGGAAGCACTGGCCAAGGAAGGATCATAGGAACCCTTTCTATTCATTAACAAAGCAGGGGTCACAGCTGAGAAAGCATGAAAAACAGCCACATGTAAGGCGGTTCTGATGACAGAGACAGCACCCAAGCAAAGAGGATAAACTCCACCCTTGCACATTGATAAGCTCTAGGATAAATGAGAGCAATGTATTCTTTTGGGTTTGCATAATACATTTGGTTAAAAATGACTTTATCAGGTGGCACCTGTGGCTCAGTAGGTAGGGCGGTGGCACCATCTACCAAGGCTGGTGGGTTCAAACCCGGCCCCAGCCACACTGCAACAAAAAAATAGCCGGGCATTGTGGCGGGCCTGTAGTCCCAGCTACTCCAGAGGCTGAGGCAAGAGAATCGTCTAAGCCCAGGAGTTGGAGGTTGCTGTGAGCTGTGTGGTGCCAGGGCACTCTACTGAGGGTGACAAAGTGAGACTCTGTCTCTACAAAAAAAAAAAAAAAAAAAAAAAAAAAGACTATCATATACAGATACATGAAAATTAGTCAAACCAATTGTCAAGTAGAGAAAGGTGGTTGTTCTAGTTACTTGAATTTTGGCAAGTAAATTTTCAGTAACATCCTTTAGAAGTGGCTCCTTTCTGCAACAATAGCATGAGACTGTGTTGAAAACATTTCAAGTATCACTGGTCATAAAGACCTTTTGAAAGTCCTAATCCTTTATAGCCTCAGACTACTCCCTGGGGATACTCTGATGTTGACATTCCATCACCCTCTGTCTTAACCCATAAAATGAGAAATATCTAGATTTAACAGGATGTTATTCTCTCCTTTATACGTCAACACAACTGCAGAAAATCTATCCCAAATTCTCCTAGAAAGTCAAGCAGGTACATAGTTGCCAAAACAAGCAAGGGCTTGGCATCTTAATGTAGTTCCATCACTATTTTTGCAGGGAACATGTTTCTAAAAAGGCCCTAAATCCTTAGGCTCAAATACTTCTGCCATAGCCCATCCCAACTGGGAAGTTAAGAGATCTTTAGATACTTAGAATAGCTAACATTATTGAGCACTCATTGTGTCTGAGTCACTTCATTACATTCTTTCATCACTCATCTCATTTAATCCCCACAACTGTCTGATGAAGAAGTTACAAGCATTATTCCCATTTTTGGATGAAGAAATTGAAGCAACTAGAGGATAAGATACCTGCCTAAGATCATACGGTAAGAAGAGAACTCAGACCCCCTCAAGACCTACCCCCAGTCTAAAGCAGTGCACCACTGTCTCCACAAACACCTGCAGTGAGGGTCCTGCTGCTCCAGGTAATCCTCAGCTCCGCCTAAGAAGGCTTTCAAGTCTCAACACAGCAGGCTTGATTTGCTTAAGAGCCGCACTTAGGAGCTCAGTAGGAGCTAAAAGAAACTTGAAAGGTACTTGTGGAATTTACCCCTTTTCCAGAGAAAGGAAAAATAAAGAAGAAAAAAAAAAATAGCAAAGACTCAGCAATTTCTGTTCCTTGAAGGGAAACCATAAAAATGCCTATTCATAAAACGGTTTTACTCTTCAGGTGAGGACTGGATGGAACAGGGAAGCAGGTTTCTCCTCCTGTCTCCCAGTTAAATATGCATTTCAAGGCATCCTTGCTAGGGGCAAAAAAGAAAGAGCTCCTCGTTTTCCATATGGTGCATGGTTTGCCTCCAGAGTTGATGGTGATCACATCTGGCATTTGCATAGCATTTTGTTGTTTCAAGGCAGTTTCACGTATCATCTTTACATTTAGTCTTCCTATCAAATGTACAGTAGAAACTTTCAATCCATTTTACAGATGAAAGAATGAAAACTCAAGATGTTGATTTGTTGAAGATCACCTCTCAGAGACAAGCATGGAAATGTTGCCAAAGAAGAAAAGGTAAAAGTTTTCTTTTCTATTTTTCCCCACTCTCGTCTTCTCAGTATCAGAGATACAGAGATACTTGTTGATAAAAAGTTTCACCTCTGACCTCCTCCACTTCCCCTTATACCCTTGTTGGTATCTCTCTCCTCCAGGGTCCCTGGCCCTGAGCCCCCCAAACAGGAATCTGCCCCGATGTGCTCAACCCTCAGAGGGCTCCCTAATTCAAACTTCCTTCACTCCCTTCCCATTGATCCAAATAATAGTTCTTCAGGGACAGGGAAGCCCAGCTAGGTATTCAGAGGAATTAGCTCATAGTAAGGCATAGATGTTTATTAGCTTCCAACAGTCTCAAAAGTTGTAAAAATTTGTAGAAGATAAAATTCATTAGCTTTCATGAGTTTCTATTCATTCAACTCACTGAAATTCCCTGAAGTAAAATGAAGAAATTCAGGTAATAAGCTGATATTCTTAAGTATAGTAGCGACCCTTATGCCCGGTAACCTTTCTGGAAGTCTGAAGTAGAAACTGATTTCTGGATATATTGAATTTCTCATGAGTTCTTCCTTTCTTTTCCCCATTTGTGGATTTAGATGTGTTAAAAACTCTAAATTACAACTCCCGTGACAGTAGCATGAGAGCATTGACAGAGGATGGGACACACGAAGCTTCCTTGTTTATACTGACTTTCAGAATTTAGAAATCAGAGTCTACTCTTTAAAATCCCTGGGATGAAGATATGCTAATGACAAAACATAAAAATATCAAGTGTAGATTATCACCAGAACAGCTAAATGTTCCTCCAAAAATGGAGAGCACAAAAGATGCAGCATATGTATTTCTGTACTTCAATAAGACAATCAACTCCTAAAACATTTTCTAACCAATACCTTCAAAATTAAATAATTCATTTTTCTAAACAGATCATCTCTATGTTTCAATCTTACACTTACATATAATTTCCAGTCTTACCTCTCCATTAAAGACTAAACTAACTGGCCAGGAAATTATACCACTGAAACATAAACAGGATCATTTTTAAGATAAGTACCCTGCAAATGTATATCTTTTTTCCTCCAAGCCTCAGGAACCACCTTTGTATGTTAGAGGATGAAAACAAAATGCGGAAAAGCAGATTGATCCACCCTGATATGCTCAGAAGAAAATTAACCAAACTAATTAACTAGGGGAGTAGTAATCGTAGCTTCCATTTATTGAATGACTTCATAGGCCGTGTGCTGAATGTGTGTATCTCATTTAATCATCATGACAATGCGTAATAGCCATTAGTATTGCCACAATGAAGCAAATGAACAGGGATCAGGCAGGATAAGTAATTTGCCAAAGGTTATATGGCCAGTTCGAGATTTGAATTCAGGATTGTCTGATTTCAAAGCCCAAGCTCAACTTGTGTCAACTAGAAGTCCACAAACTCTTAGTTCTGTGACTATATTCTTGTTATTCAAACCACAAGGGGGTTTCAACCTAGGTCAACTTACCCTCTGTACAAAGAATCAATTACTGAGACAATGTTTCCCATTACCAAAGAAGAAAGGAAATGTTAAGGAGAAAGACATCTTGTTGGGAGAATGGGAAAAACATCCTCCCATCCAACTCTTCCACTGACAAAGAATCACAACTTTTTAAAGAGAAGACATTGACAAGGGCCTAGGTGTATTGGGGCAGGTTGTGTTGAAATTAACAAGTGCAAGCAAATCGTTGCCTAGAGATGGTCAGACTTGGCTTAGGAAGTCTGCCCAAGCAGCCTTCAGAATCTCAACTCTCTTGTCTTGTAAAGAATCTAACATTTCTGGGGAAAAGAACTCAAAAGGTCAAGTAGCTAGTTAAAGGAAGGGATTATAAAAAATACATAGAGGAGGTCATTGAAATTTGTTCATACAGTTATATTCTCAAAGGTCCAAAATAATTAGCTATTAGAGTTTTGAGATTTTGTTCTGTTTTACTAGGAAGATGGTGGACTATCAGGCAGATCCAATTCAGAAGAACCTTGTTCTGAATCTCACGGCAGGCAAATTCACTGGGTGGATCATGCCTTCCTGTGAATGATTTGGAAATACTGATTAGCAATAAGCATGGTAACAAATACACAATAAATACTTTCTCTGCCCTAATTCAAGCAATAATTAGATTAGATGCCCACTTAACATAGGTGTAACTAACAACGCATGCTAACCATTCCCTTGGTGAATTAGACAGCTAATAGTGCAATTAGGAAGCACCTCACTAAAATAACTACTTGAAGATTGTTCTAAGGCAGAATTTGGGCTTGTCTTAAATAAGCAAAGTCCTAGAGTTTTTAAAGCCATTTTCTACAGCATTCTTATGTAACCAGGCTTTTTGTGCATTAGAATCACTGAAATCAAAATAGAGAAATAAATCAAATATAGAATTGAACTTGACATTGTATTTTTCAACTACTAAACAAACGCACACAAGTTTATTTCAACTAAATATTATTAATCACAAATTGTATTACTTTAGCTTTTTGATAGGATTTTTTTTTTTTTTTTTTTGAAATCTGGTGTTAGAGTTACTTAAAACCTATAAGCCTATAGAGTTTTTACCTAGCTTCACATACGCACTTACCTTAAAAACATATTAAAGTTATCCCAAGATATTTTTTTTCCCCTTGAGAAGGGCTCCACACATTCTCAGAACATAACTGTGTTAGCTACATTCTCTTTCACATACATACATTTTCATAAGAATCATATTCAGGAAACTAAGGAACACAGGACAAAAGTCAGGGGAATTCTCAGGACACGAGCCTGGGAGTTCACCAGCCCTGAGCCAGCAGGAGTAAAGGGGACACAGAACCCTCCAAGATTTATGCCTCCAGATAGAGAAAAATGGAACTGACATGTCACCTAAGGTGTTTGAAATAAGTGTCAATTCTAGAAAATTGGATAAAAAAGGAAAACACATAACTGTGGTATCCTATTTGGTTCATGTATGTTATGTTTAAATGGTTGAAATAATATAAACGTTATCTTGATTTACAATGTTGATTTATATAAATGTGTATCTATTTTTAATTAAAATGAAATGCATTTTAAAATAAAATATTAAAATAAAATTGATTTAAATTATATGTAATTTTTTATAGTAGGCATTTAATCTTGACTCAACTAAAAGCTATGCTATAATTAATCACATCAAGGTGCTTGCTGGAGAGGAAGTGTGAGCACGCATGTGCATATGCACAAGCGTAGGAAAGTACAGAGGCTCTAAGAGATCTGAATCAAACATTAGTAGGAAGCCAATAGGTACTATCTACATTTGGTAAATCAAAAATAGCACCTAATGCATCTTACAAGGGTACATGTGAAACTTACTAAATGTAGAATACAAATTGCTTAACACAATAATTAAGAAAATGCCAGGAAGACTATGCTAACCAGTGTGATGAAAATATGTCAAATTGTACATAAAATCAGTGTATGGTGCTCCATGATTGCATTAATGTACACAGCTATGATTTAGTTTAAAAAATAAATAAATAAAATAGCACCTAAGGTATCATTTATTAATATGGTAATAAATGCCAGCAATGGCAATGAAAATATTTGAAAGCTGTTTCCTGGGGGAAACTTAACTTTAACAGTAGGCCTGGAGCAGGACTCTGCTGTGTTTTATTATTAAGTCCTTTATGACTATTTGACTTTTTAAACCCATGTACATACTTTGCTTTGATTAACAGAACAGGGGAGACTGAAGCATACCTCAAATTCTTAACAGTGTCTATTCTGAGGTAGAGGAATGATTTCTTTCCTGTCATTCTGTATTGTTTAAGTATGCATTATTTTTATAATTAAAAAATAATATGTTAACATTTAAAAATATTTTAAAACAGATAAAGAGATAACACGATCATACTAAGCTGGTGCATGCACACACATATATACTACATACACATACGTTTACCTGTCATACACAAATACTCTAGATATTTTCTCTGTCGTGTTGCTGAACATTCATTAAAACAAATTTAAAACTTGGGATTATTTGTCAAAGAATTCTATTTTCTTTGCAAGCTTTCTCCTGGCATTGCAAGATGTATGTAAGGGGAAGGGTATTAGAGACAGGTGGAGATGCTTTGGCCTTCACTCTGGCCGAACTCACAGCTGGACTAACAGTGGTTAACTGCAAATTCTCTCTTGTCTCCCTTTCACCTCACTAAGACATATGCTTCAAAGACTTCTTGGTACACTTTACTGGCTAAACCAGGTTGGTTAGGAAAGAAGAACTGGAAACCAAAACCTTTGAAATGAACCCCTTAAGAATCAAATTCAGAGATACTACTCTAAATGATACAGATACAGAGATAGGCTGATGGATGAAAAAATGATTAAAAAAAAAAAAAAAAAAAAAGAAATAAGTACAGATAAGGAGATACAGATATGTCCCCCTTTGGCCAAGAACTGATCCCAAATGTGTTTTCCACTGCTCTAGGAGAATTCAGAAGGCTCAAGGTTTGGCTTCTCCTTCCCCAAGCATGTCTCTGTCTATTCATGGGAGATAACTGGTCATTTTACTGAGATGAGCAGCCTGCCCAAACAAGGTATGAATGGTTTGGGGATTGGTGTCAACACGTTCCCCAAACCAGTCATCTATACTCCCTGGTTCTGGGGCAGAATAGGTACTGTGGGCAGAGTGTCAGACCCATCATCCACCATGAAGTGGGCTGTCTGGGGTGGCATCTGTAATACAAACATTTCTTCTAATATCATCCAGAATAATCCAGAATAGCACGCATAGGAATTATGGAAAGGTTTGCTAGCTCTGTGACACCCCTGAAAGCCCAGTGATAAGATACTGCAGTGTGGTCCAGAGCACATGCTCCGGTTGTCTTGTGTGAATTCAGCACTGCCCTCATCCCATTAGGTCATTTCTCCATTTGTAGAACTCGCCTAATGGAATTGAGGATTGAATGAACACATATACCTAAAGTACATAAATAGTACCTGACACATGAGAATTATTCAAAGGTATTTGTTATTTATTTTTTTTTTTTTGGCATTTGTTATTATTTTATATCATCTTTTTTTATAAATCTGGGCAGTTGTCAGAGCTGTTAATATTATATGCACCAGCTCTGCATGGGAGACCTTAGATGTAGGGAATGAAGGTATTATTACCATCTCCATTTTACAGATCAGGAGATGGAGGCTCAGACAAGCCAGTGAGCTGCTTGGCTTTGCACACAGTATAGCCAGAGCTTAACCTCAGAGCTTCCAAATCCACTGCTACACTTTTCCTGGGGCTGAAGAAGCACCTACACACCAACTTAATATTCATGATATTGCTATCAAAATCTTCCACTGGTCCCCAGCAAAGATAAAATCACCAAGAATCATTCCATAGAGTAGGGTCCAGTCTGCTGACAAGCCTAAGTGCTGAGATTATGATCCACAGGCAGGTGAGCTGGTCCTGGGTCCAGCTCTGTCACTGTAACCTTGGGCAAGTGACCTAACCTCTATGGGCTTGGGGCTCCTTTGAGTCTAACTCCCTCACTTTAGGAGGGATAGTCCCCAGATGATGATTAAGAGCTTTATCGGTTTTGAAATTTACAATTCTGTAGCCTCTTTTTCCTCCTTTAAACAATCTGGCCTTCAAAGGACAGAGACCCCAGAAAAGATATATCATCAAACCTAGACAGCTGTTGCAGGCAGCAGAGTAGGGAGAGTCACAAGAAACCAGAGAGGATCAACGATTATCCCTAGAAAGCACTGTGGATTGTGAGTTCAGGAAGATAGTATCTATCCCTAAACCCAAAGAGCTTTCCCATTCAGTATCAGAGGATCTCACAAGGACTTAGGAAGCAATCCAGTCCCCTGCTTTTATAGACCAGAGAACTAAGACAATGGGAATTTCAAGGCCTCACCCAAGATGACACAGTTAATTAACAACAGAGATGCAACTTGCACCCAGAGCTCCAGACGCCTCTTCCTCATTCCTTTCAACCGTGTTGTGCCTTATCCTCTAGGTTTAGGAAATCCGCATCAATGGTTCTGATGTCTCCTTGCCAGGAGACAAGCCGTATTGGGATCAAAGCACATCTGTGAAGCTAATGACAGTCTAATTCACTATTGGCAGAAAAGTGGGAGATTTGGGGAGAAAATTGCAACAGACTGTTACCATTCTGCAGCGCGTTGTTGAAAACAGAAAACACCTCTTAGATCACAAAGCATCACTGAGCCTCGGAGCCAACATTCCCTGCTCATCTCACATTCAGTTCCTTCCAGTGGTTGGTGGGTCCCCCAAACCAGCATGCTCCAAACACGCATCTGCTTCCAGGCTGCAGAAACGAGAACCAGTGCTCTGCTGAACTCATAATAAATTTATTTTTTAAAAGACAGAGTTAAGGGCTTAACTGGATAAACTACAAAATCGAGTGAGTATGATGCAATCAGTACCTTTTTTGTTCCAAAAAACAGCCACGGTTCCTGACATCTAGATAGTTATCTTCCCAGACTTTTCTCAGCTTTGCCAGCTGTCATTTGAGTTTAAACTCACTTCCTGCAAAGGAAGAACACAGTGCTATTCCTCTTTTCATTGGCTGGATATGTTTTTACTGAGCACTTCCTGGATTTCAGGGGGCTGTGCTAATTCACCAGAGGGGCTAATTCTATGGCAATTCTAACTTCTAGGCTAATTATCAGGGCCGCTAAAGGCCTACTAAGCTACTGACTTAGCTTGAATTCAGAAGTGGTGTCCAACAGCCCAAGGTGTAAACTCGGAATCCCTCTTCATCTCTCTTTCTTTAAAACACAGTCATCGGAATGTGTGTGTGTATATATATATATATATATATATATATATATATATATATAAATTAAAACCTCAATTTCAGGTACTATTTTTCCTTATTTAACTTTTGTTATGAAAATCTCAAACACAAAAGTAGACAAAATAGTAGAAGACTCCACGTACCTACTGCCCAGATTCAACTGTTACTGACATTATTCCCTTGTGGTCTCTTCTACGTCTCCTTTATTTAAAAAAAAAAAAAAAATAGTAAGTGCTTCTTAATGATGCCCTAACCTGAAACCACACATGTGCCTTTGCCTGGGATAGTCACAGATTATACTTCTTTGTATCAACCTATGCCTATTAATTAATTTTAGAGCCATTTTCATCTTTAAAAAGCAAGTGGTTTGGATGATAAATTCACCTGACCTCCAGATAATATGACTAATTTGAGGCACTTAAGAAACTACTTATGACTTAAGCTGTTTGCTGTTACTCCATACTGTACCACCCTCCTAGATGCCTCCCTGTACTCCAAGAGCTGAAAATTCTCCTTCATTGTGAACTACAATTTACTGATTCCTTTGCTAAATTCCACCAGTGACATAAATTGATATAATATTTCAAAGGCAGAAGAGAAGGAAAAGCATATTTTCCAACATAGGCAGCATTGCCAACTAGCAGACAGCAGATGTAAATATTTGCCCCTGGTCTTCAGGACTGTGGTCAACCAAAGCTGGCAGCTTCCAGCAATCCTTGAACTTCTCAATTTCTTGAAAGGGGTTTTACCTTTGTTGCAAAAGGCCTCCAGTTTCCAGCATGACACCCCTTTCATCTTAAAATACTTAGAGTGCCTTCCATTTTTCTTACTAAATACTGATTAAAACAGTAGCAGAGTTGGGCAGGCAGGATGGCTCACCCAGAGGAACAGTGGAGGCCAAGGTGGGAGGATCACTTGGTCAGCAGTTCAAGACCAGCCTGAGCAAGTGAAACCCTGTCTCTACTAAAAATAGAAAAATTAGCCTGTCATTGTGGTGGGCACCTATAGTCCCAGCTACTCAGGAGGATGAGGCAGGAGGATCACTTAAGCCCAGGCGTTTGAGGTTGCTGTGAGCTAGGCTGAGGTCATGAAACTCTACCCTGGTGGGCAGAGTGAGACTCTGTCTTAAAAAAACACACGAAACAAAATACCATTAACAGGGTGACTTTTCACTTTTCGGGTTTACTTAGGCTCTGAATATTGCCTCCCGGAGCTCAGCAGCATCCGAGGCCCTCAGTGCTCTCCAGTCCAGACTCCTGCCACTCCAGCCATCCCAACTGCTGATAGCTTCCTACAAACCAGGCTATTTCTCATTTCCATGTCTTTTCTCATTCTGGCCTATAATTCCTTCCTCCTCCTGCTTGCACTTGGCTACTAATTTCTACCACTTGTATAAAAAATTATGTCCTTCCTCCTCAAGGAAATTTCCTCTGATTTTTCACCAAGCTGGTTGGCTGTCCCTTCTCTGTGCTCCTGCAACGACCCAATCTCTCTAAAATTGGCTTCATCACCATGTTCTCCTTGGGTGCAAAAATCTCGTTCTCTAGCCCCAATGCCTAACACAGAGTTTGGCACACAGTAGAAACTCACAAAATATTTGGTAAATACACAAGAGCAATTACTCACCAGCTCCAGCAGCTTAAAGATAAGGAATTTTGCATCTAAAGGGGACAAGGGCACCTCAGCATTGGACCCTATATTCAGATTTAGATCTGCACTACCCAATATACAATGTCTACTACCCCCGTGTGGCTATTTAAATTTCGATTGTAATTAATTGAACAAAATTAAAAACAGTTTCTTAATTACACTGGCCACATTTCAAGTGCTCAGTAGCCACAGATGGCTAATGACTACCATATTGGAGAGCACAGATAGATATAGGGCATTTCCATCATTACAGAAAGTTCTATTGAACTGTGATGGTCTCTAGAAATAGTGGAACAGAAGAACCACTTTCAGAGGCAGAGCTAGTAAAGGTCTTCTCATCTGGATATATGTGGAGGCTCAGAGAAAAAAAATGACCACCTAGAACCCTCAGAGATAAATACACACTAAGGAAGTGGGCTCTAGCAAGTGGATGAGAATCTTAATGGTAACTAATATTATCAGACATTTAGTGTACAGAAGCCACTGTGTAAGTACTTTACACATAGCTTACTTAAAAAGAATAACTTTATGAATAAATACTGATCCACTATCCCCTATGCACTATTCTGAAATCCAAAAAGTCCAGAAAACCATCCAGGCTTTTACAAAGTTTCCATAAACTAGCTTGGCAATAACATCCAACCTGAATTTGAATTCTGAGCCAATTTTAAATCTTTATTTAGTGCAAATAGTCATCCATCTTACCACAGAAATATTAATAGATGTGAACAAAAGTTCTCCAAAAACGAATTTGAAGGAAAGAATTCCCAGTGAGCAGTTTGCAAATGAGGGAGAAACAGCCTCAGATGTAAACTCAAAGTACCTTCAAAAGAGGATTCCAGTTTATTAAGTATAGAGTATAACTGTTTTAATACAATAATTAAGTAACCCAGATGAGGTTGATAGTAACCAGCATGATGTAACCTTTCCTAATTCTAAATGAAATCAGCACATTGCACCCCATACATGCATTAATGTATACATGATCTATGCACTTATGATTAAATAAATGAGAGGATTCCAGTTTTACAGTAAAAGTTCTTGCCTAGGTTCCCAATCAGGTCTATTCATACAGATAAAGGATTGAAACTCACTCAAGTCTGATTGGTCACTCAGTGCAGCTGAGTCTTAATTGGTTGAGATAGCTAAATCCTGATTGGCTGGGGCTCATGAGCTTTGATTGGTTGGTTGCCAAAACACGAAATCTGAGTATTTTTCAAACTGCTGGGTTAGAGTTTGGGGTGCAAGTTGGGGTAGAGAGTGGGGACAAGGAGGCTTCTACTGTCGTTTATCTTGGCACCAACGATAGGAACTGGTTTGGCTTGATTGTAGAAAGGGAGGACCTATGATACTTTGACATCTTTCTCAGAACACGGAGTGTTCTGGGTGAAGTCTCCCTCACCCAGTCAAGGCTTCCAGATTCTATTTTAACTTTGAGCACCTCAATTAGCTGCTGGGAGTCCATTTTGTCTTGAGCTGGGAGCATATTTTTAACATAGGTTACAAGATACCAACCAGACCTTGCCCTTGCTCATCTGGTCTGGAATAATGTAAAATAGGACATATATACTATTTTTCTAAGATTTGAAAGAATCTCAGTTCTAAAGAAATTTTTCTAAGATTTGAAAGAATCTCAGTTCTAAAACACATCTATCCCTAAGCGCAATTTTAGACCTATATTTTTCTTTTCTTCCCCATTTTTCAAAGGAGAATACAAAACTTAGAGAAGTTAAGACACTTGCCTCAAATCATAGAGGCTAAGGAGGGAGGAGAAATTCTAACCCAGACAGTCCTATCTGTATCCAACCTAAATTTTGTTTTGTTTTGTTTTTTTCCCGCCATATGTTGGAAGAAGAGTTGTCCTGAGTCATACATTAAATACCTAAACATTAAAAAAGCTGTTGAGCCAAAAAAAAAAAAAAGGTCCACACATAATTTTCACGATATCCGACACCACAGAAAGCAAAAGGTCGCCAATAATCCACACAGCTGAGGGGCGCAGGTTGGACACCCTGGTGAGCCCAGCCCTTCTGACTCCTTAACACTGCCTCCCTCAGCTGTTGACTATTTACAGCAAATTCATACAGTTTGGCCCCACAACAAATGTACAGCAGAGACCAAGCCACACGACTTGTAATTACGGTTTAAAAAAACTTTATGTTCCAGAAACTTCCTCAGGACTCTAACCAGGCCCTATAGCCATAGTCAAAACTGACTACTTTAGAATTACCATTGTGCTTAATACACGTGGAGGCAATGTATACTTAGTGTTCACAATATTTCAAAGGAAACTGAATCCTAATAACAAGTTCCCCAATAAATCACAGTAATTAACATGTTGGGGACCTAGCAATTTAATATAAAACACCACAAGGCAAGCCGGGTCCTCAACAAGAGAGAAAGAAAGGAAAAAAGTCACCATCTCAAGAAGCACAGCTTTCTTAATCACAGCTGAGAGCAAAGGCCCCCTTGTGCTAAAAGGGGCCAGCACAGTTTGCTTTTTCATAATCCTGCTGAGAAAGAGAATGATAGGAAAAGCCTCGGCAAACCCGTGGGGACCTGTCTGTCGCCTTCCAGAGGGCAGCCTCTGGGGGCACATCTAACGGCTGGCGTGGAACCAGCAGCCACATCAGCGACATGGGTCACAGGCAGATCAGCGGAAGAAGCAGCAGGCATCCTCAGGCTTTAAGAAATCTCTGTAGACCTGGGGAGGAACACCAGTTACTTTAGCAATATTTTGCAGTGTAGATAACTCTCTAGCTGGAATTGTTTAATTAGTTGATGAGGTTGGGGAGCAGTACTTCTTAGGGATCACTGGTTAAGGTTTAACACATGAAACTGCAGTGAATTCTCATTTGTAGGAATCAGCAGAAGTCCCTTCTCTTTGATGGCTAGTAGGAAGCTCTTACAGTGTGTTTCTGAGGTGCTGTCCGCAACATTTCAGGATAGGCTGCTTCCAAATTCTCAGCCACTTAGACTCTGAGACAAAATAGGGAGAAGTTACCTCAAGGGGATCTAAACTGAGTAGGGGCTGCTCAGGCCTGAACTATCTGGGGTTTAAACTTCTTTCCTGCTACTTAAATTTTGGGCTTCTGGTGACAATTGTATTGTAGTCTGGTGCTCCCGCGTACCTAATGCAGTAAAACCATTAGAGAAAGTTGTTCATCCACACTTGTTTAAAACAAAGAAAACGGCCGGGTGCCATGACTCATGCCTGCAATCCTAGCAATGTGGAAGGCTGAAGGGGGTGGATCACCTGAGCTCAGGAGCTGGAGACCAGCCTGAGCAAGAGTGAGATCTGGTCTCTACTAAACATAGAAAAACTAGATGGGAGTTGTGGCCCTGCCTTTAGTCCCAGCTACTTGAGAGGCTGAGGCAAGAAGAGCACCTGAGCCCAGGATTTTGAGGTTGCTGTAAACTATGACACTACGGCACTCTACACAGAGTGATGGAGACTATTTCAAAAATAAAAATAAATAAAATAAAACAAAGAAAATATGTTCCTGTGGCCTGGACAGGGAGAAGGGCTGCCTGATTCCCATTCCACCAGGTTGGCACCATAAATCCAGATAAGGATTCAAGACCAATTGTCACTGCCTCACACTATCTGGAATGTCCTTCACCACCAAAGCATAGTGAAAAATCATTCATGTGCATGCCCATGAATCCTTTGTGGAGGAAAATCACTTCAAAAGATTAGATCAGTAGATGCTTCAGAAAACCATTTGTTCCAGATGAATGCAATTCTGTACGCCACACAAAGACTTTAGACAGGACTTAAAGATAGTCACCATGATTAACTCCAGGAAAAGAAGCTGTATCTCTCCTTTAAGGACTATCCTCTTATAATCAACAGAATTAAGTTCTGTATAATTCTGTGAGAGGGTTCTATCTCAGGGAGTTGCCACTTATGGCAATTCTGCTTGGGGTCAGCTGAAGTGACAGCCCCAGGACAAAAACCCAAAGTCACCCTGATGAACTCAAGCCTGATGTGGGATGTTTCATTCCAGGTAAGGCAGAAATAGCAAAATTGTAGCAACTGAAGGACAGACTTTAAGCCAATAAGCAGCCTTCTTTTGTACATAGACATTTGGACTTCCTACTCCACACTGCTACAGTCAGAAAGGGGGAATGAGAAGATGCTAGGGCTTTGAGGTCCAGGCCATGTGGCCTAAAGTGCTTGGATGTCCCCTTTTCCTATCCACTACTCTAACCATTAACACCAAAGGCCCAGACTCATAGACTCTTGAGCCAAAACCAAAGGTTTAGGAACACAAAGACGCATAGTGCTCACCACTAAGGTTTTTGAATGGTGTGTGGGGAATGTGCTGGAGTAAGAGTTAGAATCCACTGAAGGGTCATAGCAAGTCTTTTGAAGTTTCTGGGTTTCAGGTCCTTCATCACATGCAGAGCATGATTAAGAACACAAGCTTTGGAACCAAATTTTTTGAGCCCAAATCTTTGAATATAAGACCATGCCTCGCTCCTAGTTACTGATATATACACGCTGCTATTATTGTTATAGATAAAATGAGAATTAAAATACTGGTTCTTCCTATACTTCAGAGAAGTAATAAAGGTCATAAAAGATAAAACTTTTCAAAAACACACTTAAAAAGAGTAGAAAATTACTACACGACCAAATTGCCTATTTTTTTAATAAAAAAATTCTAATAAAATGGTATTTCATTGATTCTAAGACTTTTTCACATTAACATCTCTAAAATTGGATGCATCTTACAATTGATGGGGTGGCATAATTAATTGGTGGGTTTTCATTTCTAATTATACATGAAATAATAAGGCCACAATTAATTACATCTTAAATTCAATAAAATATGCTGATACATTTTTAGTAAATGCAAATCAGTTGGTTGTTCCTGGGTTCAGACATCTAGTCCCACTGGTGAGAATGATTTCATTTGGTCTTCGGATGCCTTCTTTTTTATTTCAAGCTAATTTTGTCTAGGACTACTGGACTGTGAGCCAGAGGACTTAGATCCAATCCCAAACAAAACTGCCACAGGTGTGGGCAAGTGGGCCAGTGATAAAATGACAACAGCAATGACAACCAAACTCATCTAGAGAAAAACACATGAAAGAAAGTCAGGACACTTAGGAAAAAAGAATAATTCAAAGTAAACATGTATATGCACTAGATAATAAAAATGGTATTTCAAACCTATGGGTAGGAGTGGACCTACTGATCAATAAATTGGCCTAAAACAAAAGAGGGTGAGAGGAGGAATAGAGTTGAAGACCTACCTTACTCCTTACACCAAAATCAATTCCAGAAAACTACCAAATATTTAAATGTGAATATACATAGAAACCCATAAATCATTTTATCAGTCGATACTTCTTATTCATCTACTAGGGACAAAGGAGTATAGTGCACAAAATAAAGTCACCCTTCTGACCTTTGCATTCTAGTGGGTCAGGACTGGTAAGTGCTGTGAAAACAAATACAGGCAAAGGGGATACAGAATGGCAGGAATCTGCTATTTTTAATAAGTCCTACTCTATCAACATAAATATGCTAAAGAAAACGATTTTCAAAAGAATCTTGGAGTACAATAGACATCCCCCAGCATGACAAAAATGCACAACACCATAAAGAAAGACACTAACAAATTTAACCTCATTTGATTTTTAAATTTGTGAATGGGAAAATAAATCAATAGACAAATGACAATGAGGGTGGGGATGGCAATTCTTGTGACAAAGGGCTAATTTCCTTATAAGTACATGGTAGTTTTACTATTTCCAACATCCAGTTTCAACAAAGAGAAACAAGATTCCAATTCCGCCACCGCCTAGCTCTGTGACCGTGGGTAAGTTGCAACCTCTCTGAGGCTGGGGCTCCACTTCTGTTAGAAAAGCTGGACTGGCCAGTCCACAGCAAGGTCCACTGCTGCGTGACTGTCTGGAAAACTTTGAAAAGGAGGAAAATTGTGCTTGTAAATGAAACGGGATTTCACAGGGGATACATCATAAGGCAGATCAAAAGAGAATGACAGGACAAAATATAAAACAGAGACTTCTTCTTTATAACTTAAAATTGTTAAAGAATGGCTTCTTTTCCTTTTCACTTTTTTATAGGGGAGAAGTACCACAGAATCACATGATTAGCAGACCTCCTTTTAGTGAGAGAAATAAAGGGTCATTCAGGGGCTCCCATTTCTAGAGTACAAGTCAAATTCCAGTAAATCTGGGAAGGGGGAGCACATCCACTGAGTGAACCCAACACCTACAAAAACCGCACAGGAAGTGGGAGTGGAGGGAGGTTTTCCATCAGCCTGGTAGGGGATTGAGATCCTGGTAGGTTTGCTGTGCACAGCACTCCCCATCACCTTCCTGCTGAGCCTGATTCACGACCTAAGTGGCTTTGGGGACCTGAGTGAGGAAGTGGATTGGCCCCAGCTGGCTCCTAATCATTCCCTAATCTCTGATGTTCTGCTTAAGCCAGAGTATGCCCCCGCCTTTTTTTTAAACTCCCAGGCTCCTCTGCAGACCCCAGACTGTAGGAAAATCTCTTTCCTCCGACTGTTCAACAGCCTTTCTAACTCATGACATCATTCCCACAGCCCTCTGTGGCTCCCTGAAGCTGCCCCTGTAATCTAGTAGCCCCACCGGTCCAGAACAGTGGCACATCAATAAAGCACAGCAGTTCTGTTATTTGAGTTTCATTAAGCTTTTGAGGAAATCTTTTGCCGGGACAGTTAGTAAAGGAAACAGAACAAAGAAATGAAATACCGGCTCATTAGATCTGAAGCAGAGCATAGAGCTGAACCCTATTCACTTGGAAAGTGTTGGCCAGGGGTCTTGGAAGTCTGCAGGCTCTATAAAAGAAAGTGTTTCTCTTCAGACACTGTGGAGGGAAATTCGTAAGTGGCATTGAGGTGAAGGGCAAGTAATCTAACCCAGTGGTCCCCAAACATTTTGGTGCCAGGGTCTGGTTTCATGGAAGATAGGTTTTCCGTGAATGGGGTGCAGGAGGTGAGAGGATTGAGGAGACTACACAGCCTAGACCCCATGCACGTGCAGTTCACGGTAGAGTTCATGCTCTTCTGACAATGTGATGCTGCCACTGATCTAATAGGAGGTGGAGCAGTGATGCGAGCCATGGGGAGCAGCTGTAAGTACAGACAAGGCCTCACTGGCTCACCCAACACTCACCTCCCACTAGGCAGCCCAGTTCCTAACTGGCCACAGTCCAGTACCATTCTGTGGCCTGGGGATTGGGGATAGCAGGTCTAAACCAAGCCGCAGGATATGAGAATTAGGATAGAAAAAAAATTGTTCTAGGGGTTTGAGTCTCCTGCCTGATGACAGTCCAAACCCCAGGGGACGGCTTTGCCCACCCCAGGGTGCCTTTCAGTCAGGACTCTTACTGGCTTGCCTTCATCCTTGTTTTAAAAGGAGATACACTTTATGGAAATAGCTTTCTAAATGGATTATTTTTAAGGGTCTATTTCTCACTAGGTACCACATGCAATGCCTTGGTGTCCATCACTCAATTCCACAGGGATCTAGTTAGGGGCAGAAGCAGAGGATGTGCTGAGACCTTCTATGAGCCTGCAGAGAAGCCTCTGAGGTGAGGTCCCAGTTTACAAGTTGGAGCTTGAAGCAAGAGGAGACGCTCTGCTCAGGACTTCCGTAGTGGGGAATCTTGTTAAGAAGCAGGCTCTGGTCAGGTGTGGTGGCTCACGCCTGTAATCCTAGCACTCTGGGAGGCTGGAGAGTTGGAGATCAGCCTGAGCAACAGTGAGAACCTGTCTCTAAAAGTAGTCAGGCACTGTAGTCCCAGCTGCTCAGGAGGCTGAGGCAAGAGAATCACTTTCAGCCTAAGAGTTTGAGGTTGCTGTGAGCTATGACAGACACCACAGCACTCGACCCCAGGGTGACAAAGTGAGACTCTGCCCCCCAAAAAAGAAAAAAAAAAAAAATGCAGGCTCTGATGGTGCAGATCTGTGATGGGGCCTGACGCTCTGCATTTCTAATAAGCTCACAGACTCCTCTTCGAACAGCAAGGGCCTGGCTCCCAGAGGAAGAGCCACTCACCCCAGCTTTGATTTTGTTGGGAGGGGGTAGAGAGCCTTGAGGGCTGGGAAAAAACATGACTATTGGAGGTGGCTGGTGCTGTCAGAAGATCCTTGGGAGTGAAAACATCTAGCCCTCTACTTTTCCCCAATTCAATCTTCTAAAGAGATTTTTTTTTTCTTTTTTAGTAAACCCAGTGGTTAACAACTAGCTTGTTAGTTAAAGGCCTGAGGGACACAGAGGGTGGCTCATTCTCTGCTATTCAGTTCATTAACTGGAGTAACAACCAATTTCAAGGTGATTATTGCTATTATAAGCTCAGATCAATTTTTTAAACATGTTTCCAGGTTTTGAACCTAAAACAGGAATATTAGAGCTCAGAGAGCAGCTGCATTGAGAATTAGTCATATCCCCCGATTAATATCTGATCTCTCTATCAAAGGGAATACAGGACACATTTAGTTAGGGTTCTAATTGTACCTCCAATAAACCTTCACCATAGTGAAATAGGAGCACCCATAATTTTTAGTTTCAACTTCCTATACATAATCCATCTGACTGGATGGTCTCGAGCAGAGGCAGTTAAGGCAATTTGTTTCACTTATATAAAGGAATAAATCAGTGCTTAATTATGTGAGGTTTATTATTAACAGTGCTGGCAATCTGACCATATGCCATGACTTCATCTTTTACATCAGGAAAAAATATGGGAATATACTGATTGCTTTTATGATGCCTTTCCCACTCCCTAGGGTGTTTGGGGAGGAAAGTGGCACACAATGTGACCCAGTGAAGGCATTTGTGGCTCTCAGCATCCATGTGTGGGCCTAGGACGCACACTTGATGGTCCATGAACAGTCAGTATTGAGCAGGGCAATGAAAAAACTTTGCACCACCCTAAGTGCCCCTCTCCATCATAACAAATACATCAAATCTTTTTCTCCTGAATCTCAATATTGTTTGTAAAACAGCATTAAATCACCAGTATGCAAAAGAAGAGAGGACATAGATTTGGTGTCAGAAATATGAGTCCAAATTCCTGCTCATTACCTAGCTGTGTGACTTGAGTAAGTGATCTAACCCCTCTACTTCTTCTTTCCCTAGCTAAAAATTGGGATATTGATGCTGCCCATGTAGGTTCCGATGAGGATTAGACATAATGGATGGAAAACATCTGACCCATATTAAGTGCACGGTAAAAGGTAGCTATGACTATGGAAGTTTCTGTGCTGGGAATAAATTGGAGAACTACAACTTGAGGATGTCCACATCCCGTGGTCCTTGACGAACTGGTGACCCAATGACAATATTTCAAATTGGGCTTTTACTTCGCTCTTGCCTTGGATATCCATATCTAGCATCCAGGGCCATTTTCCAATTCCCCCTTGGATTCGCATGTATCCAATAGCAAATTTGTGAACCTCCTGAGATCCATCTGTTTTATAGATGATTCAGTCTTTCCCCTTGTCTATATATGCAGGAGAGTGGGAAGTGCTGAATTTGAAAAAGGGTGTTAAAGCCTTTAGGATGGGAACTATGACCTTGCACTCAGGCAGCCTTGTGCTCAAGAAATACTTTGCAGTGGCCCCTGGAACAACTCCTGCTGTTGCAGACAGCTGATCACCCCATGTACATGCTGTTGTCTTCCTTGGTAGAAGAATCCGGCCACAGGTGCCCAGCTGAAACGTGTCCTGTTAGGTCAGGGTGGCTGATGATATGTAAATGGAAGTTGTTGAAGGGGCTTTTCAGGAAATTTCCTTGAAGGAGGCAAAGACAGCTGGCATTTCCTCCTCTCATCCTTCCCACTTCCCTCCCTCCTTTCCTGAACATGGAATTGATGAGAACTAGAACTCCAACAGTTGTAAGAAAGCACAGGGCAGCCTTGGGCATGGAAGCCTATGCTGGCAGTGAAAGAACAGGAAGATGGCAAGATCTTGGGGCCCTGAGGACACCATGGAGTCCTGTATTAGCTGACACTGCTATCTCTGGTCTTTTACAGTATGAGAGAGAGAAAAACTTGTAACTTACATACCATATATACTCGAGTATAAGCAGAGTTTTTTCGGCACAAAATTTGTGCCGAAAAACCCGAACTCGGCACAAATTTTGTGCCGAAAAAACGCGGCTTATACTCGAGTATATACGGTAAGTCGCTATTGTTACTAGTAGCCAAATGCAATTCTTTTGTGCATTATTACACACATTCGAAACAGACTTGTACTACCCACAAAGGACCATGGAAGAACAGTGTTCCAGATCGGTGCTGAAAATGCAAAGGACTGAGCTTTATCTACCACAAAATTATTAATAGACCAGTGTGTTCCTCATGTGCAGCTGGAAATGTGGATATTCCTTCCAAAGAGGAGGGTTTATTTAATTTTATAATATTCTGGACTTGCAATAAAAAACCCCAAAGGCACACCTTCCTCAAGGTCTCCAGCTTAATTGGGTCCACGTTCTGAAGCTTATGAAGTCACCAGTCCTAAAATAGCTCTGCTTTTCATCCCTCACTGAGGCAGTCTTAAACTCTTTACTAGACACTGTAGCAAAATAAAATGTTCTTGAAAACATTAAGGGCTGATGAACTGGTTTGGATCTTCTCCAATCCTCTAGACTTTCTCTCCTCCCTACAGCTCTAAAACTAAGGCCAACCACTTTGAAATAAAAGCATTTGATTTGAGGCCACCACACATTGATTTATCTAGCAGAAGGTGCTTGAATTTTTCAAGCCAGGGCAGGGAGTATCCACACCACTCTACCATCCCTGTGGCTATGTAGAAGAGTACCTGGCTGCCAAATTGAAGAAAGAGTCCCATTTCTGGCTCTCACAAAGAGGCAGCTGAAATGGACCTGATATAAAAAGATAACCAGTGGGCACTGGAGAAATATTATCAGTTGAGAGAAATCCAAATCCTAGCTAATTTTCCTTACCATATCACACTTTTGGTAACTAGCAAGAAAAAAACAATACAGACAGAAATCATCAGAGCTTTGATGAGGCGTTCAGCAGTAGTCCACACCCCATTTCTGTTGCCTCGACTTTGCTTCTCTTAAGCTGCTAATATTACATGGATTGACTAAGACTCAACAGGTAGAAATTAATTATTCAACATTACTCAAGAAGGTAAACAGGCTGATCTTCTGAGTCTATTCTAGTGTTACTTAACATCTTTATAAAACGATAAAGGAATAACTGTGATATTTCACATGTTCAGATGCACTAGCTGACTGAAATTGTTATATTGGAAGTGGAGATAAAATTTAAGATGCTTTCATTTGGTTAGTGAAAATGCTTCCTTTGAACACAGATTGGTATGTAACAGAGGAAAATGCAAAGAAATACAAACACAAAATAAAGACACTGACAGAATTAAAAATAAACACTTGCAGGGATAGGCAAAAATGACCATTAGCTTTTCTGAATTCCCCAAAGATAATACGAAGCTGTGTTAAATGAACTCCACCAGCTAGCTGGCGATCCTCTCCCCAGCAGAGAAAACAGGTTAAATATTGTATTTGATATCCAGAGCACATTCTGAAAGCTCAGGTTTTGAATTGGGTGTGTGTGGGGGGAGAGGAGTGTTTCAGCAATCCAGAACTCCACTCCCTAGCTCTAGAACACCAAAGGCTACTTAGTGGGACTTAATAAAACTAAGTAGACCACTAGCAAAGAATCCCAGTCCTGCCCTCAACAGCCTCCAGCCAGGATTTAATGAGGCATGAATACTGCAAAGTAGATTTTTTCATTAAATAGCTGATTAAACTTTTCCGAAAATATGAGCTGAACAGAGCTGATAAATTCAACCCAAGTTAGAGCATTAACTAATCAAAACAAGAGAATTCCTCTCAAAAGTACAAAACAAAAGGCTTACAATGCCCACCTTCTGATGCACGTTCTCTCTCTCTCTCATACATGTATACATATTCATACACACCTTACAATTAATTTTCTTATTCTAGTCCTAATGTGACTAAACAAAGTAGAGAGGGACTTGGAACCAGAAATTGTGAGCGTGAAAGAAGCTATGTCAGTTCAATCCACATTGGAAGGTGTGGAAAGAACCAAGCTGACCTCTGCTTCTGGGCTGAGTCCATTTCCAGGTCAGGTCAGCACCTTGTTAAGTTGTCTGGTTCTTGATGTTCTTGTGAACAGTAAATGAATAGCTCTCTACCTTCACTTGGAAATTGCAAATTAGAATTTCTTCTATATTCACCTTTGTGTTCCTGAGAACACACTGGATTTTCCAGAACTGTAATAATACGCTCAATCATATGGTCAGAAATGACAGCAACGATTTCAGATGATACATTTTCTAACACTTGGTCCTTAGCCCTCCCTGCCCAAACACAGAAACATGCCATGTCCTACTGCACTACATAGGAAGTAGGCAGTCTACTTTTCTATATGTAATCCAGAACAAATATACACACATACAGATATATGTATGTGTGTATAATAATTAAAGGAAAACACACAAAAAAGAAAAGAAAAAGCCATAATCCCCTAGATTAGAGAACTAGACCTTAGATTATATTAACATTTTGGTGTTTATTTTCCAGTCATTTTAGAAATGACATGATCACGTATAATTTTTAGGAAAACTGTGTACCACGTTGTAGCTCATTTTTTCACTATGGAATGCACACTAAAGACTGTGCCGCAGAATTAAATGTTATTCTGTAAAGTTATTCTGAGTGACTGGATAATATTTTGCTGAATATATATACTTTAGCCAATCTTCTCTTACTGAGTACTCAGTGTGTTTCTAACTATTTACTATTAGAAAGATGGCTTTAGTGCCTATTCTCAGAGATAAGTCATTGCCCACAAATTACTAGACATACAATTGTTGGGACAAAGGGTGTGAACAAATTTAAAACACTGACAGGCACTGGCATTTTACCAATCACATTCTGCCAGCGATACATGAAAGTGCCCCTCTCCCAACATCTGATCAGTTTTCCTACATCCTCACCAACTTCAATACTATATTTTGTCTTTGCCAATTTAAAAGTCAACAAAAGGCAGATCAATTACATTTTAATTTATCCTATTGCTAGTAAGGCTGAACCTGTTTTCATTTGTTTATTGTCCATCTGTATTCCTTCTTTGTAGATTACTTATTCATGGCCTTTATCCATTTTTCTATGAGAGCATTTCTCTCTATTTGATTAGTAAGAATATTGTATGCATTAGAGATATGCACTTCTAGCTGACATAAATAAAGATTATACATATGTTTTTCCCAGCTGTTTGTCTTTTAAATTCCCTCAGAGTTTTCACATATAGAAATTTTAGAAGGTTTTTGTAGCCAAATCTGTCATTCTTCCCTCATATTCTTTATTCCTTTTATAAAGCCATTCTCTGCCTCAAGTCATCAATTATTACATTTACCAGCATCTTTTCCCATTACATTTATTGTTTGTGCTTTGCTTTTGTTATTAACCTACACATTTAATCCACCTGAAATTCATTTTGCAGAGGTGAGAGGAAAGGACTCTCTGACCTTTCTTTCCTAAATGGTTAACCATGGGCCCCAACTTACCACTGATAAGCTGTGCATTTTAGACCTTATTATGTATATAACACTCTATTTGAGCTGTAATTTTAGCATAATGGTAAAGAACTTAGATCTGAGAGTCAGGAGACCTGACTTAACTCAGTCATGACCTCCGTGACCTTGGACCAGTTACTCAGCCTGATTAAGCTTCAGTTTTCTCACCTGAAAATCACTTAGCACAGGGGTTTGTACAGAGCAAGTGCTCCTCAATAAATACATAGGTCACTACAAAAATTTTGAGAAAGACTGTGTTATGGCTCATTATTTCACTTTTAAGAAACACAGTCGACAACATTCTTTCGATTCACCTGTGCAAATTTCAACTTGCTCGGCTTATCCGTGTTGCTGGGAGGGCTTCATTTGTTTCTGTCCAAGCGGATGTTAACGTTTCTTGATTTTTGTGTATCTCAAAACTTTCATAATGACCCACATATTAGGCATTAGCAACGTTTTCAATTCGATCTCAGAATGACCACCCAAATTCTACATCTGCATCTGATGTGTTGTCACTGGAACACTAAGTACCAATTTGGACAATTTTGCCAGCAGCCCGAACCTCGGGAGGAAACCGTCCTCACTTTCACCAGACCGTGCAGAGCCTACAGACATTTGCAGGTGAAGGAGACCCACTGCATTTCCCCATAGGGCTCCTGGCCTCCCTTTCACCTTCTGCTGCAAATATAAACAGGAGAAGCCAGCAGAAGAAAGAGAGAAACCCAAAAGCACAGGTCAACACCATTGCTTTTCCCACATGCAGAACACACACTCTGCTCTAGCCTCCTCCCCAAAGACCACTCACTATACCCCATAGCTTAAAGCATTTATGTTTCTTTAAGGAAGAACTAATGTTGTCATACTTGTAGGTATGACAGCTCAGAATTCAGGAATAAAGAGCAGTGGAAGAAAGAATTCCAGGATAAGATACTCAGAGAGTTTACAATGATTACACAATCAATTTAACAAACTATCCCAATCTCAGATGACTTCTAAAGACTGAAAAAAAAAAAAAACATGAGGTGGTTAAAATGGCAAATGTACAGGTACATCTGAGACATAAATTGAGTTACCAAGTTTCTCATCTCTCTCTTAAACCATTGCATTCTCTCTTGTGTTTCAATAGCACAGAAGGAGGAGGCTGCTTGACACAGAATGGAGAAAACTATTATTTGGAGTTAGACATAATTTCGAAGGTACAGTCAGATACCTGAAACCCCCATCACCTGTCCTCTAGTTCAGTTCAGCATTTATTTTAGCATCTACTATATGCTGGGGGCAAAATGAAGAATTCTCTGCTTTGGAGTAGCTTAAATTCTTGTTCCTCTCTGGTATCCACACTCCCCGTTATATTATAACTCTTCAATTAGGAAAATCATGTCTTCTACCCCCTTATAGAACCTCACAGGAGCCAAAGTTCTAGGGTGCATATGATAGCTATCCCAATTCATTTTGAAAAGAAGAACCGAGACATGCTGTTACTGTTTCATGGCAGATATACTCGAGATAGAGAAAATCATTTTCCCAAGTAACCCAGGGCCCATGCTACTCCTTGCCTTATCCTTCAGCCAAAGCCCCTCAAGAGTAATAGGGAAAAAAATCAGAACTTAGGCTTCCAGACCTCTTTTATACCATCTCTTCTGTTTTTCTCCACTGATCTAGAAAAATGTAGCAGATACTGTAGGGAAGCCCACTCTTTGAGTAACAGGCAAGAGCCTCCCAAATGAATGCTCCCTCATGAAAATTAAGTGCTGTGACTTCACTGCCTCTTCTTCCTAACCCTTCACTGCTCCATATTTCCATACATCTGCTCTTAGATTCCACCTCCCACCTTGAGGCCTTTGTTTTAGTATCTCCATGTCTGCTGCTCCGTCAACTAAGGGCTGCAAAAAAAAAATCCTCTAGAATCCAAATCTTCCTGGCCAAGTACCCTGGGGTCCGCACGGTTCCTTCATTTTGGCAGATGGTACCCATGACTTTCCAAGTCTTCCACTCAGCATCAAGTAGATTGCAAGCCACTTCCAAATTGCCTACTCCCAGTGTGCAATATTCTAGGCTTCCTCCTCTGGCTAGAGTTGAGAGAGCCAGGGAGTGAGGTCTCTCTGCTCTGAGGAGGCGCTACCTCTGCACATAGCCATAATTTGATGCCCCTCTCTGGGACACATGTAGAGAGTTATTGAGCCAAGAGCTTATTATCCAGTTTAGCATGAACACACAGTGAGGAGAGCTGAGTGCAAAACCAAATGTTCCAAGTGTTCCTAATTCCATGTGTTATGAAGTGCCTGAAGCAGGAATTTTATGGAAGACAGAGAAAGAGTCTTCCCTGGTGGTAAATTAAGGATATATCCCTTTGGCTTTGGATCATGATCAGGCCTTTAGCAGTCAACTAATCCCATTCTCTCTTTATTTTCTAATTATATTCTTACCAACAAGGCTGAGACTTTTTTCACAGTATAGTAAGCATTGCTAAAAAAGCATCTCTGTTCCAAGGCTCCCTCTAAAACGTATCTTCGCTTCCAAGGGTAATGAACTCTTTTATAATAAACGCCTTGCTTTAATGCACGCTCTCTTTGGTTTCCAGGAACTGCCTTATAATTACACCGCTCAGTATTGCATGTCAGAGGTTTGCTTCGCCTTTAATATTTTATGAAGAAATTCAGATTTTGACAGTAAAAATATTTAACCCAGAGGACCTGAAACCCAGACTATTATTTTGTAAAGTAGCCATCTAGTTGCACACTTGTGCACTGCTGGTTTCCCCAGTGCATACTCACACTCTTTGATACTCTCTGAGCAGACCCAACCACATGCTGTCCAGATGGAAACCTGGCTGTATCATTACATTATATTGAAATAACCCAATACCACCTGTTTCTGTTGGGGTTCCTGCCAACATTTTCCCATAAAACATTTATTTTGCTAATATTTTAGTTGGTCACCACAGAAGGACACTTGAAGTTAAAGATTTACCATGTGTTGCCGCCACTCGGAGCCAAGAGAGGCAAAAAAAAAAAAAAAAAAAAAAAAAAAGGCCCTTTGAAACCAGACAGCAGAGTTTGAGAAGAGCAAATGTCTTATCTATTGTTTCCAAAGGTGGATGCCTCACCTGGCATGATGTAATCTCGGGCACAGGGATTTCAAAACAATCTTTTCTTGGCAATCTTCATGGAATGAATTATTCTAGTATCTCTGGCTCTCATCTTTGGATTGTGAACATATTTTCAGCTTTGTGACGAGATTTTCCTGTTCCTTGGCAAATTGTATCTCCTCCACAAATACTGCATTTGTAAATAAGTTCACAGG
>CAUYPK010064224.1:0-53384 GCA_963574355.1 Loris lydekkerianus | reverse complement strand
TAACTCAAAACATTACAGTATCTCTAAGGCCATCATTCCTAACCTACCTAAGTAATCAGGGGCAAAAGACGCCTTCATGACTCAACCACCTGAATCATTCTACAAACGCGATGGAGAAGGCCACTGGGTAAAACGTTGCCCAATCCCAAACCTCTGCACGGCCATTCCCTCTCTGCAAAAAAAAGGGTCACTGGAAGGCTGACTGCCCCTTGGCTCAGAGAGGACATGAGGCCAGCCAACCTACAGCACCTACAAGCAGACTTACTGGGAGTTACCTCTTGTGAAGACTAACGGGACCCTGCTTCTCTCACTCGACAAAGATTACCTCTACGGAGCCAAGAGTAACCCTGATGGTGGCAGGTAGGATGATTGCCTTTCTATTAAACACAGAAACTAGCATCTCATTCTTAAAGAGTTCAGCGGTCGTACCTCCCTGTCGCCCACCTCTATTGTCAGAAGTAAAGGTTTTTTCCCACCATCTATATCAAACTCCTTTTTTTATACTGCATAATTGGCAATTTCTCTTTTATACATTCCTTTTTAATGATAACTTCCTGTCCAGTTCCCCTTCTAGAATGTGACATACTTTCCAAATTAAGTACCACCCTAACTTTTGATCTTAAATTGATAAATGCTGACCTATCTCCCTCTGCCTCACTCTGCCTCGTCCTTTCCCAAGCTATAAAAGACTCTTAGCCCTAGCCCATTCCACCAGAGCAAGTAAATCCTAAAATTTAAGATCCGGTCGAGTACCCCCCCCCCCCCTTCACAACCTATGCCATATAATAGTGACAGGAACAAAGTAGGCTAAGAATATGAAAAGGACAGCGATAGACCAGGGGTAGCGTCACAGAAGATGTTGTCAGATAAACAAGTTCTAAGAAGAGGGAAAATCAGTTTTAGCCGAGGAGTGAAACTTGAGTAGCAAGTTCCAGTTATCCAAGATGAAAAAGTTCTGCAGATTGCTGGACAACATTCCACTTAAAGTTAATAGTGCATGGAACACTTAAAATCTATAAAGAGGGTAGAATCTCATCATGTTGTGTGTTTTTTACCACCACTTAAAAAGGAAGAATAAACAGCCTGGCCTGACTGGGAGCCTACAAAGAGATCACTGCTGCTGGGGTTCACAGGGGAAAACAGAAGGAGAACAGAATAAGAAAGCTGGAGAACAGAATAAGAAACTTGATCAGAATAGGACTTGTGACCAAGGCTTAGCTTTTATAATAATTTTCTACACGATGAGGAGCCACAAGGAAATAGAATCAGAGTTGCATTTTGGAGCAGCCGCTCTGGTGGTAGTGTGGGAGACAGACTGGCTACAGGGGTAAGCATGGAGGCTGACCAACCCTGATGCCTTCTAGGTGAGACCTAAAGGCTTGGGCCAGGGAAATGAGACACTTAACATTTTCTGGAGTTATTTGATTAGTTCATTTGTTATTTTCCCAAAATATAAGTTCTAAGTCAGGAGTCCATCTTGCTCACACTATATTCCCAGTTTAGAACAGGGCTTTATGTATAATAGGTGCTCAGTAAATACCTGCTAAATCAATGAACAAATCCCCCGAGGGCAGAATCTCTGGCTAACTCATAATGTATTCCTCAACACTCACAGAAGAATGTACATAAACGATGCTCAAAAACGTGTGTGTGTGTTTTAAGGCACATGCTCTAGATTTTTCCAAATAATGACATCAAATTTTTTTGGTGAAAAGTCCAAAGACAGAATTTTTCCAACCATAAGCTTTGTACAACCCACCTGGGCATCCAGCAACCCAGCTGGACCCTTTCTGCTTTGTACATAATCGCTGGCAACAAAGCCTTAGCAATTACAGCTCAGCTGTTGGTTGTGCTGACAATGGTTGGGACGGCCAGTGATACTATGCAGCACCCCCCCCACTCCCATCTCCTCACCCTCGCCTACCCTGTTGTTTGTACCTCCCAAGTGTGGCTGCAGCCATTGCCAGAGGCACGTTACCAAGCAGATGCCTCCTCACACTTCCCACAACCAGTATCTTTGGGGGATGGATTTTCCCCAAAGAGGAAGGGTAAAAGGGACTTAATTTCTGTTATATCAAGAACCAGTAAAAGGGAAACTTTATAGCTCTTATAAAGTGAATAAACCAGGCTCAAGCAATCCGCTTGAACGACTCAGACTCACCTCAATGGGTCTACCCAAGGCCTCCAACTGCCAGTTTTAAGTCAGCTGCCTGCTCAAAGGAACTCTTCCAACTCTTAGAAAAGCATTCTCTACCTCTGAGAAAAAGGCCCCTGATGGTATCTCCACTAATGTCGATCAAAATTAATTTCTGGGAATCCACACTGTATTCACTACATAGGGGCAGGAGCACAGGCACTAACCCAAGATTCAGACCTGGGTATAAATCCTGACTTCCACTTACCAGCTATGTGACTTCAAGTACATGATATAGTCTTTCTGAGTCTCAGTTTTCTCATTTATAAAATGGGAATAATTGCCTCTGCCTTACAGGGTTCCAGAGAGATTAAATGAGGGAACCCAAATGTGATAAATATGGTGCTTGATACCCAACAGGCAGTTACTGAATGTTCACTTCCTTTACTGGGTGGGAGCGGAAGGTTAGTGAATAGCCCCCTTTCTGGAGCAGGCCTCATGGGGTCTTACACACAGAGAAAAGAAAGCAGCTCATGGGAGAGAACGTATGGCAACTAACAGCTAGCAGCTTCTGCCTCTTCTATGCTTGAAAAAGTTACACAATATGAATGATAGAGGCTGTCCCAAGTATATAAAGAAAACTAATCTGTTTGCAAAGGGAGGAAATAGCACAGGATGAAGATTGTAGTTGTTTGAAGCTTCTTTCCTAATTACCACTCATAATGAAAATTTAATTGCCAAGTTAAAAGAAAATTTCACTTTTTCTGTCAGAGAATCTCTCTGGAAACTGGCACATTTTGTTTGAACAGGAAATCAAAGTTACTTTAATGCTTAAATGAGATCTAAGGAGCTGCAGATGTTTCACTGGGAATAACAAGCTTTAAAACTCCGCTTTACTGGGTTGCAGCAATCATGACTATAGGGAGAAAGATATTGTTTCTTTTGAGCTGAGTAAACCAAAGGAGTAAAAGGGATTCAAATCACAAGCATCTCAGTGTTAGGCACTCAGGGGGCAAGGTGGGGAGAAGGTGGTAGACAGAGGGTCATTGGCATAGAAGAGTTTACAAATGAGTTTAGAGAGAGAGAAAGAGGAAACATCTCAAGTTTAGGAAGATGAAGTTAAGCAACGTTTGGGTTATGAAATCAAAGTGAGAAACAAAACACATACCCTTGCCTTAATTCTGACCCACATGCATGTCAGTCAAAAGTCTGCTCACCTGTAAGGTACTAGTGAGGAAGTTGTTTTGGGAAACAATGTCTACAAAGAAATCGGCAGGGATCTCACCAAGCTGGTGGTACAGAAGGGAGATGAGGTTGCTGTAGAGGGTGTGGTGCTTCACCATGGCTGCTTCTGACCGGCACAGGAGGTTCAGGAGCCGCTTCCAGTGTTCAAATGCCTCGTATACATTCCCCAGCAGGAAGCATACAAAGGCAAACTGGAGTTCACCTGCAAGGTGCACAGAGGAGAAATGGTTCTGAGGGAGAGGACTGTTCACAAGGCCATAAATTCCATTGGACCTCAGCAATGAGGTCCAATTGTCACTCTTGCAATGCCTTGCACGGGCTTTAATGTTTGCTATAAATTCAAGGCATGTGAGACCAAACCGTGGCTTTTCATTTCTATAAAATCAGACTGCAAGAGAAGTATTCCTCGTATTTGCCTGCCATTTTAAAAGTTGACAAAATGTGTCCATTGGTATTAAGCCAAGTGGATCCCAAACCTGGCTGCACATCAGAATTAATTACCAGGAGAGTTTGTTGAAAGTAAAGCTGCCCATGCCACATCCTGAGATTCTGGATGAAGAGAGATGGAGCCTCACTATTTGTAGCTTTCACAAGCTTTCCAGGTGATTCTGATGCAAACGGTCTGCTCCAAAGTCAGAGGAATGCTGCATTACACCAGGAAACCCTCAGCCCAACTCCAGGACATCAGGAAAGGTGGAATTTGCCTCATTTTACAGATAAGGTCAAGGGCTTGCCCAAGGTTGCAGATCTAATGCTTCACAATGTGAACAATGGAAAGATAAAATAAATTCTCTAGTGGGTAGGAATAGTTCTAGAAACTCATATAACAAGAAAATTCCTGATTATTCATTCCAAGGTTTGCCTTCCAGCCAGATTATTTTTGTTTGTTTTAATCACAGAGCTCTGAGATTTAATCTCTATGAGCAGTCTGGTGGCTAAGAGCATGGACTCGAGAGCCAAACAGCCTGGATTCAAATCTTAGCTAGACCACTAGCAGCTGTGTGACCTGGGGCAAGTTAGTTAATCTATTTAAGCTTCAATTTCCTTATTTGAGGGTTGTAGTAAAGATTAAATGGATCAATACAGCACATGTAAAACATCCGTAATAATACCTGGCACAAAGTAGCACTCAAAAATATTATTATTTCCAATTTCCACCAGATGCCTGTCTCAAACAAAAATACCTAATGATCCAGAAGACACTATCCTTGGGCAAGCAAGTGGTCTCTGGTCGCCACAGATATACCGTAGCTGATCACAGACATTCTCTCTGGCTTCCAAGGCTATATGTGCAACATAAAAAGAACAGATGCAACTGGACATGGTGGCTCTTGCTTATATTCTCAGCACTTTGGGAGGCAGAGGCAGGAGGATTGTTTAAGGCCAGGAGTTCAAGACCAGCCTGAGCAACATAGTGAGACCCCTTGCTCTACAAAAAAATTGAAAAATTAGTCAAAGGCAGTGGTGAACTCCTATAGTCCTAGGTATTTGGGAGGCCTGATGCAAGTGGATGGGTGGCTTGAGCCCAGGAGTTTGGGGGTGCAGTGAGCTATGATGAGGCCCTCTATCCAGGTGACAGAGGAAGGCCCTATCTCCAAAAAACAAAACAAAACAAAAATAACCTAGATGTGCTCAACACTAATTACCTCTTTAAACACATGAGCTTTGCTCTCTGTCACCTCTAGACACCTGGAAAAACTAGTTCCCTGTTCCTAAGCTTGTGGAACTAAGTTTGATTTGTGTGAATAGCTACATGGTCTGTATATTTTGGAAAATTGGTCAGTATTTTAAAAATACGGTCTTATTTACTGAAACACTAAATTTAAATTATGGTATCAGCAGTAATTTTAAAAAGCTGTCATGCAGACTGAACGTTATCCCTGTAACAGATCTTTTCATGAGATGTATTTTCAAGAACTGAAATTTTTAAGAGGTAGAAAAACAGAATTTCTATTCCTTTTTAAGCCATGTTTTCAAGTGCTACTTATTACATGAAATTACTAAGAAATGCATTAAAATGTATACCTTACAATAAATGTCCCTTATTATATCCAAGAGCCCTATAATTCAATTTCTCATCAAGCTTCCAATAGGAAAACATGTAAATTACCTGAACAATCTGTAAAAAACAAAACGTTGCACAGATAAGACAAATGTTTGCTATAACTAGTATTTAAGAAATATAAAAAAAACAGGATACCACTTTTAAACCATTCAATTAGAAGAGGCCTTTGCTAAATCACCAAGCCCATTGCCAGCAAAGGTAATGGGCAACTGCCTCCTTACCAGGTTGTGGGAATGCAAAATCTTCTCCTGGCAACATGCACCTCTGATCCAACAATTCTTACCCTAAATGTATGCATATGTACACACAAAGGTGGTATTTATAATAAGGAAAAACAGGAACATCTTAAAGGTCCATCAACAGAGAACTGGTTCAGTAACTAGGGAATATTAAATGGTCACTAAAAAGGAGCGATTATTTCAGTGACATGGAAAAATGCTTATTAAAGTAGATTACAAGGCTCGGCACCTGTAGCCCAGTGAGTAGGCCGATGGCCACATACACTGAGGGTGGTAGGTTCGAGCCCGGCTCAGGCCTGCTAAACAATGACAACTGGAACCAAAAAATAACCGGACATTGTGGTGGGCGCCTGTAGTCCCAGCTACTCAGGAGGCAAGAGAATCGCTTAAGCCCAAAGAGTTTGAGGTTGCTATGAGCTGTAATGCCCTGGCACTCTACTGAGGGCAACATAATGAGACTGTCTCAAAATAAATAAATAAATAAATAAATAAATAATATTACAAAATAATACACTTCAATCCTGTTTCTGTAAAAAGTCATATATGCACGTAAACACATTTAACTGAATTTTTAAAAGACTAGCAGGAAATACATAGAATAGAGAGAAGATTGAAATGAATACACAGAAATATGTAGAAAAAAAGAAAATATATCAAAATATAAAAATGGGTTATTTCTAGGTGGTGGGATATGGAGTAAAAGTTTTCTTGTATGATGAAAATATATTATTATTATTATTATTTGTTAAGCAAGACTGGGCCAGTTCAAACCTGCCGCCCCTGGTGCACAGGGCCAGCGCTCTAACCACTGAGCCACAGGTACCCAGCCAAAACATACTATTTTTGCAATGAGGAGGAAAGCAACAATAGAAACTATAATGATTTTTGTTTGTTTTTTTTTTTTGGAGGCAGAGTCTCACTTTGTTGCCCTTGATAGAGTGCATCATAGCTCACAGCAACCTCAAACTCTTGGGCTCAAGCGATTCTCTTGCCTCAGCCTCCCAAGTAGCTGGGACTATAGGTGCCCACTACAATGCCCAGCTATTTTTAGAGGGTCTTGCTCTTGCTCAGGCTGGTCTTGAATCCGTGAGCTCAGGCAATCCACCCACCTCAGCCTCCCAGAGTACTAGCATTACAGGCGTGAGCCACCTTGCCCGGCCTGAAACTGTAATCATTTAAAAAAGAAAAATCACTGTCCTGCTCTGAGCCAGTAGACAGACCACCATCTTCAGAGTCAGGGGCAAAGTGAGGCAGCAGGTGAGAAGCCACTCAGAACTTCTCTGACCTAGGAACAAGGCACCTCTACATACAGGATGGGTCATATTGGTGATTCCCAAACACAGGATTACCTGCACAAGGTTCACCTAGGATTTTTTTTTTTTTTTGCAGTTTCTGACTGGGGCTGGGTTTGAACCCACCACCTCTGGCAATATGGGACCAGTGTCCTACTCCTTTGAGCCACAGGCGCCATCCAGGATTCTTGTTTATTAGATAGACAGACAGATACAAATTGCTGACATCTCCCTCCAGATCTGAATCAAAATCTCCAGGAATGAGGGTATAAAGATTTGTATCTTTAATGAGTATTCAGGGTGAGTCTGTCTCCCAGCCAGTCCCCTTGGCCCATTCCCAAAGAGCCTTGCTCCTTCTTACCAAGTACATCCTGAGGACTGCTGGGGAACTGCTTGCTGAGCACAGTCTCCAGGGCATAGCTCAGGTCCATACTGTGCCTGGTTATTTCTGCAGGTGTGGCACCTGCTGGGAACATCTGTGTAGGCAGTTCTGAAAAGCGGATCTCTGTTCCAGCTCTGGGCTTCATCTCAGGCAGCCGGGCCAGGCCCTCTTGGTAACTCTTGCACTCAGTGCCACAGCGGGGTAGATTCTGTCCTGCCCGGTCCTTGGTGTGCTTCATGGAGAGCACAGGTAGTACATCTGAGAAGGCACAGATCTGCCGGCTCTCGGGCTGTAGCCTCTCCACTGTGGCCTCACTGATGAAGTTGGTGAGCGAGATCCACTTCTTAAGTGTGGTATATGGGTAAGGTCCCAGGAACTGGTCCAGCTCCTGGAGATTGGCTCTCATGGCTTCCACCTCAGATTCTGGGACTGGGGACAGGTCTATCTCTTCTTGGACCGCGTTCCAGTGCAGGACTGTCAACCCCCGCTGCTGCAGGCTAAGGAAAAAGCCTGTACGAGGACCCACATCCCTGGGATTGGCCTTGTCCACAGAGCTGTAGTGGAGGAAGTGGATGCCCGGAGGGATCATCTTCACACCCCGGAACTTGGGTCCCACCTCCCAGGAGTTGTAATCAATGCCAAACTCTGTTCCTTTGGGCATATTCAGGATGACCACAGTGGCCCCTTCAAAAAAGAGGAGCTTGGCTAGCTCAGGATCCATCTGCATGGTAGCCAAGGGGCCAGTAGTGGCTGACCAAATGGAGAATTCTTCTTCCTTATCTTCCAGGAAAGCTGAAAAAGAAAGAAATCAGAGTTTGTCAGAACTTAGGGTAGGGAAGGATGCTTTATTTGCTGAGCATTCTCTACTGAATTACATCCCTAACATAATTACCTCTCTTAATCTGCACAATCCTGCATCCATTTTAGAGATAATGAAAATGATCAAAAAGAAAAGGATTTTGGTGTTTTGGATTAACGAGCAAGAACACTCACTTTACAGCTATAAAGACACCAGTGAAAGAAAAGTGACATGCTCAAGGTCACACTAGAATGCATATTAGAATCAGGGTACCCTACTCTGGAGACCACTGTTCTTTCCACTGTCTACTGTTAGAGGATTTTCTCTAGGGTACCTCTCTCACAACAGAGGATAATGGTGGAAAAAACCTAATGGTTCATTTTAACCTATAATTATGCCAAAATCACATCTTAAGCTATAGTTCTGCCTAAACTATAATTCTCCATCACTGGAGAGTCCCAGATGAGTTGGGAAGAATGATAAATTAAGTACATACCCAGTTTCCTGTAAGCCATGGGGAAGACCCAGAAATAAACAGAAAATAGAAAGCAGAAACTAAGTAGCTAAAATTTACAAAAGGTTTGGGGAGTGGAGAGCTTTCAACCACCAAGCCCTCTTCTTCTTTTACTCACTAAAAAACCCTAAACTCCAGGGAGTGAAACTTCCCAAAGATCCAGATGCCAGAGTTGGCCTAGGATCAGTATTTAGAAGAGAATGAGCTTAGAATGCTTATTTTACTTAACCTCTGAAGGCAGAGGCAGTATGTCTTATCATGAAGACATACTGATAAAACCTCTGTAAATAGACACGGCATCTGTGGTATTTATAAGAATGGTTCCAACACAAACTAATTTAAACCAAACAATTATTTAACCTTCTAGTTGTAAGGTATCTACCCAATCAATTCAACAAATACTGATTGTCTGCATTGTGCTAGAATCTTTGCTGGGCCCCCAGAGAAACATCCACAGAGGAAGACAGTTGCTGCCCTCCAAGCACTTCCAATCTACCCAGATACACAAGCAAGACCCCAAAATTTCACAATCAGACAAGCCAGCTGCCTGTTTGTTTACTCTTTTTAGCTTAAACAAACAAAATAAATCAGTGTACAAAGACCAACCCTTTTCCAAAAATATTGGGCATATCTTTTCATCTTTACCCAAAATCACTACAAATGACTACCACTCTAAATAAGCACTTTTCCCAAACTGCAAATGACTTAAGAAATTAATTCAGTTTTTAGTTAAAGATATTACTACCAAAAAAAAAAAAAAATTAAATCAGAAGCTGTCTACCAGTATTACTTTTTTTTTGCAGTTTTTGGCAGGGCCTGGGTCTGAACCCACCACCTCCGGCATGTGGGGCTGGCGCCCTACTCCTTTGAGCCACAGGCGCTGCCCCTACCAATATTACTTTTTTAAAATGAAAAGAATAGGGCTAAGTGTGATGCCTCATGCCTGTAATCTATGATGGATCCACTGCAGAGATCCTCTAAAATAAAACAAAAAGAACAGAATTTTTAAAATATCAAAACACATCATTAGTATAGCCATCCATACCGTCATGGATAGGTATTGTTTTCTGACACTTTGAATGTTTGCATATTCAATTGTTGTATAAAATGTACTTGTTAGGGCCACGTGTGACAGCTCCTCAATGCTTTGGGAACCCAAGGTGGGAGGATCTCTTGAGCCCATGAGTTTGAGACCAGCCTGGGCAACATAGTGGCCAACTCTATAATAACAACAACAACAACAACAACAACAACAAAAACCCTAATTAACCAGTTTGGTGATGTGCACCTGTAGTCCTAGCTATTCAATAGGCTGATGCAGGAAGATCACTTGAGCCCAGGAATTTGAGGCTGCAGTGAGCTATGATATGATCACAACACTGCACTCCAGCCTGGGTAACAGTCTCAAAAAAAAAAAAAAAAAAAAAAACCCCACATTATATGTGTGTGATTTTATATATATATACCATATCACACATATATATTTTTCCACTTCCTCAGTAAAACTTCCTTGACCAGGGGCTAGGTCAAATCTCCTGTACTACACTTTCAGAGTGCCTTGTAGGTTTCTATGTAAATTATCAGGCTGCAATTTTGCATTGTCTGATTGAGGGCCATCACCTCCACGAGATTCGAATCCTTTTGTAGTCGCAGTACATACTAGACGCTTAAAGAAATTTATTTAATAAAAATATGGTATTCATTTTGCAAATGAGAAACAAAGGAGAAAGACCTTACTGGAAGTTAAGCAGAGAACAGAGCAGAACTAGGTCCAGTGCAGCCAAGGTTTCCAGCTCTGAAGTTAGGAAAAAAGTGAAGTTACTCCTTGTGTCCCAGGAAGCCCCGGCTACCGTGTCTCTGCGAGAAAGGCCTCCAGAGCCGCCAGCGTCCCACCCGAGACACTGCTGCGCCCGTGAGGTAGGCCTAGTTTAAGGCATTCCGAGATTCTGAGCCCAAAGGGGTATGCACTGGCCACATAAAACGAAATTTGAGGAAGAAAAAGACGCCAAAAGGCCGCACTCACCGTCTCGCCCTACGTTCCGGTACCGCGGCAACGCACCGGAAGCTCTTCCGTTTGGGCGCCCGACAGGAGCAACGAAGAAAGCAGCCCGGGGGGGGGGCCTCGGTCCCGGGAAAAATGGCCCGTGCCTGCAGGTCCGCCCGATCAAATGTTTGCCTTTTTTTCTTTTCTTTTCTTTATTTCTTTCTTTTTTTTTTTTTCGAGACAGAGCCTCAAGCTGTCACCCTGGGTAGAGTGTCGTGGCATCACAGCTCACAGAAAGCTCCAATTCCTGGGCTCAAACGATTCTCCTGCCTCTGCCTCCGGAGTAGCTGGGATTACAGGTGCCCGCCACAACGCCCGCCTATTTTTTTTTTTGGTTGCAGCTGTCATTGTTGTTTGGCGGGCCCGGGCTGGATTTGAACCCGCTCAGGTATTATGTGGCTGGTGCCTTAGCCGTTTGAGCCACAGGCGCCGAGCCTGTTTGCCTTTTTCTATTCTTAGTTTCTTGCTTTAGTTTCTGAATTGTGAATAACAACTTTAATCAAGCCGTGCATTTTATATCTCCGTCCAGAAACACATCCACCAGCCATAGTCATTTGGTCTCAAACAGTCATGATCACCGAAGCATGGCAAAGTCACGACTACCCGGTAGCTAGTCAGTTGCTCAATCATGGTTCCAGTCAGCCAATCTCTACCTGATCACAGGTCCCAGCTTCCAGTCACACTCATCCCTAGGGGACAGCCTCAGAAACCCAGCCACCAGCCCAGAGGATCAGTCTGAGCAGCAGCAGAGTCCCTCTAGCGTAATCACCTATTATCCTGCAGGCCTAGTCTGACATCTCAGTCAGACTACAAACACACACCTGTTTCCCTGGATCCTAGCACAAAGCCAGGCATAAAGGCTCAGCTCAGTGCTTATACATTTCATTACTGGTGACATTCATTTGGTATTAATAACTGGCTTCTATTTGTGGGCCTACCCCTGTGATAGATGGTTCTTGAAGGGGCTTGGGGTTACCCAAGATGAGGGAGTTTTGACACAAGAAATGAAGAGGCTTGACACAAAATAAGGGTCAGGGGACTGAGGAACTTGGGAAGGAGCCCTCTCTAGCTAACCTCTGGTCCTGGTCCATATTTATCATCATGAAGCAGGAAAAAGTACTTAAAAGTTACTCATCAGACATCAGCACTAAAAAGGGGGGAACATGGAAAGTGTCAGACAGAATGTCTCCAACTTGTTTTTGCAAAATCTCAGACCTTAAGCAAGACTTCTGCCTCCAGTTTGAAGAGACCTTTGGAATCTAGAGAATCTTTAACATAACCATTAGGTTTGGTATTGCCACACCTCACATACACATTCTTTCTTACAGGCTAGTTTTCTGATCTCTTGCACATACACAATTCACATGCTGTTCTCATGATTCTCTAGGTCTCTCAAGCACGAAGTGAGTCTTATGCTAAAGATCAGGACTCAATTTCGCCTACAGTTGTATTAATCAGGGTTCTACAAAAGAAGCTGAGCTAGTAGGACACACACACACACACACATATATATGTATGTATGTAGGTATATTAAGTGATTACTGCAAGGAATTGGATTATTCCAATTGTGATTGTGGGGCTGGCTAGGCAAGGACAAAATCCATAGGGCAGGCTACTCAGGTATTATTTTTAATTTTTACACTAACCCTAGTAAGTAGATATTAGTATCCAAATTTTCAGAAGAGATGAAAGAAAAGATGAACTTTCAGAAGTTCAAAGATGTGTTTCACAGCCAGCAAGTGGCAAAGCTAGAATGCAAACCAAGGTCTGATTGCCTGTTCTTGTCTCTGTGCTGCTGCTCTTTAGCTTGTCTCTCACAGTTCTGTAGTGACAGCTGGACCTGCCAATCTGTCTCAGTCAAAATTCATCTCTTAGAAGTGAGTTTCAGACTAGACTGGGCCCTTTAGTCATGGTTAATCACAGTGAGCTGCTGCAGGATTAAGTAGAGAGGGCCTCCATCAGTCACAGTCATGCTTATCAATCAGCCTGTCCTGTCAGTTTCATTTCCTGCATGAAGAAGCTCAGCTGCCTCCTCACCCCTCCCCACTCCTAGTCTTAGACACTAAGCTCTGTGATCTGGTCTCAGAGCTCCCTGTTCCATCTTCTCAGACACTAGGGCTCTGAACACTGGGCATTGAAGCTGTAGACAGTGGCCTAGGAATCACACCTTGTAGGGTTGCATGTGCATCTAGATCAGAATTCCTCTATTGATATTTGGGGCTGGATAATTATTTGTTGTAGGAGGCTGTCCTGTGCACTGTAGGATGAAGAGGAGCATCCTTGGCCTCTACCCAATAGATGCCAGTAGCACCTCCTCACTTGTGACAACCAAAAATGTCTTTAGACATCGTTAAATGTTCTCAGGGGGAAGAGGGAACAAAATCATCTCCGACCCTCACTCCAGTTGAGAAACACTGATCGAGACAAACCTAACCTGTTACTCCTAAAAAGTAGAGAGGCTGATCTTGTATCTGTGGGAGACAGAAATCAGATCAGGGTGTGTGGGGTCCTTAGGAATTGTATAGGGACCCAATGCTTGTAAATTAAGTCCTATTGCAGAACACCAGGGGTGACAGATAGCTAAAGGAAACCTAACGGGAAAATTCAGGGAAGGAATCACAATGTTCTTTGCAGCAGTTGCCTTTGACAATGGACAGGAATTTGGAAAAGGCTTAAGAATTACTATTCACTGCACAGTCTTGTGTCATTACTGATTAAAAACAGTATTTAGTATTTAAAAGTACAGGTCTAAGGAAATTCTCGGTATATGTTTTTTAAAGTATTGTATTCAGAATGGTATGTACTTCAACTCTGAAGTATATATATAAACACATGGGAAAAAGACCCTTTAGTGTGTGATTTGGGGCAATAAAGAAAGGTGGCCTGAAGTGAGTCACTTGGTAGAATAAAAAGAAAGTGTGGCATGTGCACCTCAGATGGCCCAAGGGATAAATTTAATTTTATATGATTTTCGTATTTAATTTTAATATTTTTGCATTCATTTTTATGAAGACCTCCTTTCTTTGGCAAGTGATGCTCATTTTCCATTTGTGGAAGTAATTTTTCTCTTTAAATAAATTTCTGTAAAGTGAGTCAACTTAAAGAAAAGTAAGTCAATAACGGGACAGGTGATATGAGGCCATGGGGACATATGGAGGTTGTGAGCATATATGGAGGTTTGTGAGCAAAGGCTTAAGTTAGGTATTGCTGTGTCCATTTTCCACCATTGGGGGTGGGGTTTACAGAAAGGGAGACCCTAATGGAGTGCTCTTCTTTCAGGAAGAGGAGGGACACCTGACATTCCTCCACTCAACAAACCCCTCCTTGCCTTGGGGCCAAGTGCATGCTGTCCCCTCTGCCTAGAATTCTCTTACCCCAATTCTTTTTTGTTGTTGTTGTTGTTGCAGTTTGGCTAGGGCCGGGTTTGAACCCGCCACCCTTGGCATATGGGGCCAGTGCCCTATCTGCGGAGCCACAGGCGCTGCCCAAGTATTATTTCTTTTTTTTTTTTTTTTTGCATTTTTTGGCCGGGGCTGGGCTTGAACCGCCACCTCCAGAATATGGGGCTGGCGCCCTACCCCTTTGAGCCACAGGTGTCGCCCCCCAATTCTTTACTTTACTTGATCTTTCTCTTCATTCAGCTCAAAAACTGTCTCCCTAGTTTGGCCTTAACTGGCCACCTTATTTAGAGCAGTCTCCTTCAGTGACCCTCCCAGTGCTGATCATGCTAACAGTCTTTGACCATTTATTTGCCTCTTTTGTTGTCTATTTCTTTCACTAACCTGTGAGTTCCTAGAGGGCAGGTATTTTGTCTTAATTGCTGTTATACCAGAAGGGCCTAACCCAAGGCCTAGACCACACCAGGAGCTCCAAATATTTGTTGAATAAACTCGTTCAAAGTTGGGATGTCTTCAATCACGTTTTTTTGCCCTTCCCACGATGCCCACATGTAAAGGAGAGAGAAAGAGAGAGAGGAGAGAGAGGACACCAAGGAAGTGTGGTTCAGCATCAAACACATTTATTTCACTTTTATTGAGTATACAAGAACAGAGAGCACACGCATACAGCACGGAGCACTGAGGTGGGGGAGCATGGGGACGAGAGAGGAGAGAGGGGGTGTGTGTAAAAAGGAACAGGACAGCATTGCAATTGGTTGGTAAGGTGCTTTTGAAAAAAAATTATTTAGAGTGATGTTGCTCATGCAATTTCAGGTCAGTCTTGGAATGTGCTTGCAGAATTCAAAAACTGAAACAGGTCCTGGCACTTTCTGTACCCTCAGATGGAAAAGATCCAGAGAAAGCAAAATAAGAGAAAATGAGGATCTGTGAGATGGCAGAGTAAAAAAAGATCCTGGAGAGCATCTGGTTTACCCTTCTCATTTTGCAAGTGGGGAGACTGAGGCCCAAAAGGGTGATGGGACTAGCCTAATGTCACATGGTGAGTTGGGGGCTGAACCAAGATGGTCCCTCTGGGACTTTCCCCACTCTGCTATGTGGCCCCTTGGGTGGAGAGGCAGCACAGAGAGGATGAGAAACATCAAAAAAAAAAAAAAGGAAAAGTAGGTTGAAGACAGACAAGACAAACATCTCTATTCTCTATGAAGAGGAGGTTGGGGAGGAAACAGTGCCCTAGATTTTAGTTTTGCAGGTCCCCTCCTCCCTGGTGGTGCCACCTGCCTCTCTATGGAAGGAAGGTCAGAGCATCTGTGGAGCAGAGATGTCCCCACACCCTGGTGGCCCACAAACTAAGCCTGGTCACTTCATCCCTGCCCTGAAGCTGTACAGCCAGGTGCACAATCCAGAGCAAAGATCCTCCCTCTGAGGTGTGTCCAGTGTGCTCAGGACACCTGGTTCCTGCAAAGATGAGGTGCCTGAGCTGAATTCCAAATGGCTCAGAGGGAATGGAGTCACTCCAGCTCTTGACCCAGAAAGAGTGGGAGCTCTGTAGTCTACAAGGGCAGGAAGAAAGTTGTGTGGCTTTTTCACCAGGGCTGTAAAAACAACCTGGTGCCTGGAAAGTGTGTTGCTGCACTCAGGGGCAGCTGGAGCAGGTCCACTGGCCTACTGCATGGGGCATGTGGCTGATTCTGCCCTCAGAAAGCCCCACTGAACTTCCCAGCCCAGAGAGGCAAATGACAGTCTAGTTTCTTGCTCTGCCTTAGGCCAGCACCAGCTAAAGTGCATATTATCTCTGAAAAGTAAGCCCAGGGGTACATCTAGCCTGGGCCTTGGGCGCATCCCTGGGCAATGTCTGATCAGGGAGATGCTCTCGGATGGGCCAGCAGTAGTTGGAGATACAAGGCTGGCTCAGGTGCCTTCCCAGGCTCCACACTCCCCTCCTACTTTCTTCTTCCGCCTGATAATAGTGCATGGCATAAGTAAGCACACAATAAATATTTGTTGAATGAATTTATCGACTGCTTTAGAAGCAAGACTAGGGAATAAAATGAAACTGAGAATTACAGTACAGTGGGACGTTTTTCTCATAAAAGGACACTCACTGAGTCAGGACAGTAGTTTGTGGCAGGCCAGTCTGAGGAAGCCTACATGTGCCAGAGGGCACAGGGTTTTCTCCAACGCCTCCTTTGATCTTGAGGCAATTTCTGAGACTCTAAAGGCACAGGCTCAGAGCTCAGATGCTGACTGAAGAAGAGGTCTCCAAAGCCAAGGTCTTATGTAGAAATGGACCTTCAAGCTACACTACCTTTCACCCTCAGCTTGTCCCGGGGCACGTAAAGCCTTTAGAAGTGCAGTTTTGATGTATCAAGTTCTGCCCTGTCTGTGTTCATGGCCTCTTTTCTATGGTACTTTGGCCCAGGAAGAAGAGAATGATTCAGAATAAGGAAAGGGGTAGAAGAAAAGAGTTGGAAATTTTCAGACAGCCAGGTTAAAGTCACCATCTTCTACCATGGCCAAGAGCACCACCTCCCTTTGGATATCGAGTTGGTTATCACAATGTGGTCAGGGAAGAGCAAGACATGGAAAAAAAGAGAGAGGACTGAAAGCAAGGCAAGCCCCCTAGGGAGGTAGGAGGACTGAGTCAGGGATCTGTACTGTGGGAACCTTAGCAGCAGAGTCCTAAGTCCAGACCCAATGCTTGAGCACAGACCAGGTCCTGGCTGCTACTGCCTGGGAGGAGAAGGCATCTTGGACCAGCATGTTCGGGACTACGACTGTGTTGCTTCCTCCTTGCCAACCCCCCACCTCTCCATTTGGGGCCCCCACCCCTCCCCACCAATCAACCAGTTACAAACACCACACACAGTATTACTACACTGAACCCGTCAGCCTCTACTGTGGGCCAACCCACACCCAGAGTCCAGGTCTCCTTAGCTGGGCCAGTTCAGTGAGATCTAGAAACCTTGGGATACTTCAATCACAGTCAGATAATTATAATTTTAAAATGTCAGCTTCATACTTACCAGCACTGTTTATTTTAATATTTGTTTCCTGTTATATGTAATATACATAACTTAAAAGCACATCCATACACACATCTCCTACAAGCTGCACCTTCAAAATGAGAAACCATAAACATACAATGTCTACTTCCCTTCCTGTGGCTTAGTTTTCTGTTCTTGCTTTCTTTTCTTTTTCTTGTTTCAAAGGAGAGTCATTTGCAGTCGCCCTCAGTAGAACCAGGACGCAGAGAGTGGGGGGGTGGCAGTGGGGAGGAGGGAGCTGAGACAGAAAATGACAACAGGACATATGAGAGTCAAGGGTGAGGGGAGGCGGAAGAAAGGAAGGTGGATTTTGCAGCTCAGTGTCAAGACCCAGAAAATAATAATCCAGTGTTCCTTCTCCTCCTCCTCTTCCTAAGTGGGGAATTTTCTTTCTTTCTCAGAAAATGGTTGGCTGTGCATGTCTTGCTGCTGCGACTTCTCTTGCTTTGCTGCACAAGTGTTTTCCTTTGCATTCAAGTGGGCAACAGATGCTGGAGAAGAACGAATGGAATGCTCGTCCACTAACGGTAACGTGCAGAACCAGGGCGGTGTGGGGCTTCTACAATCATCGTGGTCTGGCTTGCTTTCGTTATTTGGCAGGAGAAAGGGGGGGAGGAGTGAGAGATTATGGTCCTAATTTTTTTTTTTCCTGAAAAATCCCACCAATTCTTCAATTTGTCTGCAAAGGAAAAGTAGGTATTCAGATGGTGGTTGTTGCTGTTGGCCGACTGCTCTGCCAGCCCCAGCAGCAGTGGCAAGGACGCGGTGTTTCCTGTATATATATCTATATCTCTATATATCTATATATATATGCTTTTTCCTTCCCAGTCTCTCGTCAGTGACAGTACGTCGCAGCTGGGACATCAGTGTTGCGTCGGAGAATCCAGAACGAAGGCCCCTTCTTAAAGGTTCTCTGGCTTGCGTTGGACCAGAAATGCCAGCATCTCTTCACAGAGGTCAGGATTCCTGGGAGCCAGAGGCACAAGGGACAGGGGTTCAAAGGAAGGAGGAGGACAAGAAAAGTTAGTGACTTTTGTCCCTCTCTTTAAATACAGGGTGAGAAGTTGTTTTAGCTATGCTTTTTGTATGCCCTTTATTGTGGCTCAGGAAGGGAGAATGACTTGTCCAAGCTCATACATCTTATGTGTGGCAGCTGAGAACTGAACCCACATCTGTCTGACTCCACAGCCCAGGTGTGTTTGCTTATTTGTTTCCAGGGAGGTGGTATCTTTTACTTTGGCCTAAAAATCTGCCAAAATTTCCTTTAATGCTGAGAAGCTAAAATCATAATCATTTGATTTTTTCTGTCTATTTTTCTCAATTGTAAGAAATGTTTAGTCATGATCGCAGGCACTCTGTTTTTGTTTGTTTTTCCTTTCTGTCTCCATGGGCCTGCTGTGTCCTGGAGATTAAACCCCAGACAGCAGTGTTTAAATAAAGAAACTAGAGCCTGAATTCCAACTCCAAATTTGACTCCAAAATACTGTCTTCAAGGACATATGCTCTGAAATCAGACTCTCTAAGTTCAAATCCTTCATAGGCTGTTAGCTCTGTATCTGGGGGCAGTTTCTTCTTCTACTTTTTTTTTTTTTTTTTTTTTAAGAGATGGGATCTTGCTATGCTGCCCAGACTAGAGTGCAGTGGCTATTCGCCGGCATGCTCATATCTCACTGCAGCCTCAAACTCCTTGGCTCAAGCGATCTTCCTGACTCAGCCTCCTGAGTAGATGGGATATAGGTTTATGCTATAGTACCTGGAAAATTTCCTAACTTCTTTAAGCCTCAGTTGATTCCTCTGTAAAATGGGTCCTGCCTATTGCAGTTACAGGAACGAAATCAAAGCAAAGGCCCAGTGTATAGTAAGTTCTGAATAAATACTGGCTGTTCTTATTAATACTATTGTTGCTTTTGTTACTTTAACTACACATTATTCTGGTCTCCTTGAAGGCAAGGGTGTTTTTCTGGTGCCTAACACTGTGCTGGGCAGTGACTACTCAAAACCATTTGATAGATAGATGGACTATCATTCCTACCTTTTACCACTCACACACAGTCATGTGCTAATAGAATGAATCACAGAAAAGGTATCCTTCTTGGCTAATTTGGTAGATAAGAAAACTGGCCCAATAAGGCCCAGAAGCTTTACTGACTTAGTAAGTTGGCAGAAACAAGACTAGAACCCAAGGTTCCTATTTTGGAACAGATCATTTTTTTCCCCATTTAATTAAGTTTTAGGTTTGAAAGTTCTAAGAAGCTAGGTTAGTGCTGCCCTCTTGCTGACAGTGTTTGGGAGACAGGTCCTCTTTCAAGGAGGTGGGGCGGGGGAGAAGGAGAAGATGAAGCAGAAAACCACACCTCTGGCCTGTGAAGTTACAGGCAAACAAGAGAAAAGTCTCTGTGTGAGATGGGTGCCTTTCCACGTTCACAGCAAGAGCTTTAAGAAGGAAGGTCAGAGTCAACTGGAGCAGGGATAGATGTTTCCGGAGGATTCAAGGAAGGAAAAGATAATGAAGACCAGCAAGGTGAACACCCTCTTGGACACAGGACCTCATGCACAGGATGGTGGTGAAGTTTCTCAGGGTTCTCATCAACCCCTAAACACAGCAAAACCCCAGACAGATAAGAAAGCAGGTTCACCTTGCTGAGCACCTTCTGTAATCAAGACACTGATCCCATATATCACAGATGTTAATTACTACAGCAACAATTTATAGATTAACTCCATTTTACAGATGAAGAAACTGAGGACCAGAAAGGTTCCTACAGGTAAACTGCTACCAAGATGTTTCTGGCTCCAAAGTCTGGATTCATTCTTTTTATTCAATTCTGGGGATTTTTTTGTCTTCCTTTAAGTGTACTCATCTATTAATGAAGTGGCTGCCCTGTAAAAGTGGCTGCCCTGTAAGTCAGTCTAATCATCAATCAGGATATGTGAAAAGTCTTCAAAAGCACCAAGGATATCTAAAAACTACCATGCTATAGTTTATTCTTCTTGGTTTATTACAGCAGCTCCTCCATGTAGCATTTTGTTAGCCTATTTGGAGCTAATAGTAATAATAATCATAATGAACTTTGATTAGGCACTTATTATGTGCCAGGCACTCTGCTAACTACCATATATGTATGCTCTCTTTAACCCTATGAGAAAGACACTGTGAAAGGTCAGTGTGGTGGGAAGGTTAAGACCATAGGATAGCTTTGGAATAGAACTGATTAGGTTTGACTCTCTAATCAATTACCATGTTTCCAGCTTAAAGACTGTGAGCAAGGATGGCGCCTGTAGCTCAGTGGGTAGGGCGCCAGCCATATACACTGAGGCTGGCGGGTTCGAACTCAGCTCAGGCCAGCTAAAAGCAATGACAACTGCAACAACAACAACAAAATATAGCCGGGCATTGTGGGCACCTGTAGTCCCAGCTACTTGGGAGACTGAGGCAAGAGAATCGCTTATGCCCAAGAGTTTGAGGTTGCTGTGAGCTGTGATGCCATGGCACTCTACCCAGGGTGACGGCATGTGACTCTGTCTCAAAAAAAAAAAAAAGAAAAGAAAAAAAAAAAACTGTAAGTAAGGCATTTAATATCTCTGGGCCACAGTTTCTTCATGTGTAAAATCTATGACCAGATAATAGTGCTTATGCCAAGTGCATAGCCCTGTCCCTGGCACAAAGTAAACTGACTATAAACTACAGGAACTGTTATTGCTATGATGGTAATTGTCATTTGGCTGATGTGGAAACATGGGCTGAGGAGGTTAAATAACTTGCTCAAGGTTACACAGGTAATGAAGGGCAGGGGATAAGATTCAAATCTAGACTTGCAAGACCACAAGCCCTTCCTTGGGATACCAAGATGCATCCTTCCATTAAGCTAATGTTTTCAAACCCTTTAAAAAGGAGCTTTCTAATTCAGAGGCAAGCTTTCTCCAGAATTAGTGAATCTAACTACACCGAGGGTCAGCGGTATCTCTTACTCGGGGAAAGCATCTGGGCAGAAAAAGCAAGAGAGGTAAACTTCTGGCTCTCCAGGACAATATAAACAAGGTGACCTTTACAGAACGATCCAGAAGAGAAAGAGATGGTGCGTGATGGTGTGTGGGGCAATGGCATGAAAGAAGGAACTAAAGCGAGGCGAGGAGGAGGGAATGAGGCAGCAGAGAGAGCAGTGAGGTGGGCAGATGTGAAGGATTGCATGGCAGTAGGGTAGGCAGGAAGTGGAGACTGGGACAAGAGCACCGAACGGCCAGGGACATGGAGAGGTGGGGGCCTGGCTGGGAATGCCGCAGGAAAGATGAGGAGGCGTGAGATAGGAAATGCAAAAGGGGTGAGAAACATACAACCAATAGGAAAGCAAACAGCCGGAGGAATATAATTGGAAGGGTGCATGGTCCATCCCTTCATTTTGCAAGTGAGAAAACTGAGTCTGCATGAGGAAAGAAACTAACCTATAGTCACACACCAGTCAGTGGAACAGATGTAGAGCCAGGCCTCTGGACTCCCCCATTCGGAGTTCTTTGCAGCCAGGTGTGGGTGACTGAACGGCCACACCCAGCTATATAGAGACTCTTTCTGGACCAAGGTATAGATAAAGACTCCCAGGCATTACAGACCCTGCTTCCTGTCCAGTCATTCTAAATCAGACTTCATGGCAAGGGTTCTCTCATACCTGTATTTTAAACAAGCTTCCCCAGGTGATATACCAGGCTCAGCACTAATTTGAGATTTGGGGGAGAAAAAGCAAGAATCACCCGACAACTGAGGGGACAGGAGTGACAATAATTTCTATGAAAGTCTGAGGACAGCAGGGAGGTAGGAGCCATTTATGGCAAACTTACACTTCTAGACCAGGACTGTCCAACAGAAATAGAATGTAAGTCACATATGGAATTTAAAATTTTCCTAGATAACAGATTTTCTAGATAAAATGTCCTACATTTTCTATATATTTCTATTTTTCTAAAAGGTTCTAGGTAAATAGAAAATATTAATTTCAAAATTAAAATTCTAAATATTAATTTACATTAAAATAATAAAAAACACATGGAATTAATTTTAATAATACATTTTACTTAGCCCAATATATCCATTATCATTTCAATATAACCAATATACAAATTATTGAGAGAGTTTGTATTCTTCTTTTTTAATATTAAATCTTTAAAATCCTACACATATTTTAGGTACATTTCATTTCAGATTGGACGATTTCAAAAGCTATTATGCTCTGCATGGCTAGTGGTTACCATACCGGATGGCACAGAGGAACACTTCCCTCATTGCAGGAAGTTCCACTGAACAGCACTGGTTTAGTTCAGCCTTTTATTATTATTTATTTTTTTTTTTTTTTGAGACAGAGCCTCAAGCTGTCGCCCTGGGTAGAGGGCCGTGGCATCACAGCTCATAGCAGCCTCCAACTCCTGGGCTCAAGCAATTCTCCTGCCTCTGCCTCCCAAGTAACTGGGACTACAGGCGCCCACCACAACGCCTGGCTATATTTTTTGGTTGTAGCCATCATTGTTGCTTGGCGGGCCCAGGCTGGATTCGAACCCGCCAGCTCAGGTGTATGTGGCTAGTGCCTTAGCTGCTTGAGCCACAGGCGCTGAGCCTAGTTCAGCCTTTTAAAGCAGGGAAATGTTCTGGTACTTTTTCTTCTGACATTAAGGGGGGTGGTAATCAGAGAACAAAAAAGAAACATTATTGTGTCTCTCTAGAAAACACTGGTTTCCTTCCTTTAAGGAAAAGGGCAAAACGGACACCAGTTATTTGTGAGTCTTCGAGATGGATTTTTTTTCATTGTGGTAGAACACTTCAAATATGTTAAGTACACAAGTCTAAGTATAAATAAGAGCTTGACAAATTTTAATATATGTATATACCCCCGGGTGACCTACCCAGTTGAAGATGGGACTGACATTTCCAGCAACCCAGAGGTTTCCTTGTGGCTCTTCCCTGGCAATACCACATCACGGAAGTAATGGCACTCTGACTTTCATCATCAGTTAGTTTTGCCTGTTTCTGAACTCCCTATGAATGGATCATACAATTTATACTTTTTGTGTCTGGCTTATTTCCCTCAACTTAATGTCTATTGGATTTTGTTTTATAGGTCTGACAAAATGTGGTAAATTTCCAGAGGGGCCAGAAGAGCTCCTTCTTCATTTTTGGCTACTAAAATGTCTCAATATCATCTCATTCCTTTTATTCACTAAGGTATTATTGATAGCAAGATTCTGGCTCCTGAAGGCCTGAGAAGTCAAGGGCTTGCAATCAAGAGAGACAGATAAGAACAGATAGAGGACTCTGGTCATCACATCCCCTTGACAACATCCAGTGACTATGATGGACAGAAACATCCAGTGACTATGATGGACAGAAACTCAGGAACAGGAATGTGGCATTGGGCCTAGTAGGACTGTTTCTATCTTCTAGTTTGTAGGCAATAGCAATAAGATCGTGAGTGCTTCCATCCGGCCCAGCTCAAAACTTGCTGTTAATCCTTTCTCCCTTTTCTCACCACTTCTGTATTTATTTTCTGGGTCTGGGGCCTGAAACCCCAAAGAAACTAAGGAACCAGTCTTCTTTCCCCTGCCCATTTACTTGTATCTGGTGGAGCTACCTCTCTCCCCTGAGCCACAATTCAGGAAGACAGGGGTCAAAGCTTCACTGGGGGTCTAACCACTTGGGTTCTCAGATGGCAATGACCCTCAGAGGGTCTTTCTACTGCTTCCTCCTCCCCCTGCCATGGCTGCTGAGCCTTAGAAGCCTTACCTGTGGCTTCTTGTCCCTCTCCTCCGGGGATGGGTCTGTTTCTCTGTATACGACAGCTTTGGTTACCAGCATATCCGGATGCTGCAATTTGGCCTCCTTGATGGCCAAAGCCAGGGCCTGGTGGAAAAGAACACAAAGTGAGGATCCACAAATATCAAATGCGGGAGAGACTATGGAGAATCACAGTCCCATTAGTGCACAGCTGGGGAAACTGAGGCCCAGGGATAAGCAAAGTAAAATAGTTAAAGGCAGAGACCAGAGCTCGGGTCTTCTGGATCTTTCTGGGCCCCATTCAATGCCCCTTCCTTGAGGGGTCCTTATCTGAATAGGGTTAGCAAGAAGTGGACACCTTCTCTGCCCATAAAGCTAACTATCCACGAGTAACCCAATATAAGAAGGACTAGGGACTATGTGGTACCACTGGGAATAATGTTCTCATACCTGGTCTTGATCGACATCTTCGTCCCCAGTAATGATGATTCGCTTCTCAATCCTCGTCTCAGAAAACCCTCCTTTCACAGTCTGTGAAGGGAGAGGGAGATGAGGTCACTCTTGGGTCCTGCTGGGATAGCAGCCACAACAGGGCACCTACCCAAAGTATTGCTCAAGGACAAGGCTGAGAACCAGCAGTTACCTTCTCTCCTGACTTCCTTGGTTTTTCTCTCTTCTAGTTTTGGGACATCAAACTGCAGATCTTGCCTGGTTGCTGCTACTCCCCCAATTACTCAGCTGCTCCATCTAGGTCTTCCGAGCCCAGCTCCCTGACTCTGGCTGGCAATGTTCTGCTTCCAGCCTCACAGTTCTGGGCCTTTCTGCCTGGTATGGACCCTTACATGTGTATATGTCCTTGCTCAGCTCACCAGGCTGTGAGCTCTTGAGGGCAAGGCCTGTCTGTATTTATTTATCTCTGTGTCCCTTCCTCCCCAACTCCCTTGCCCACTCTGACCAGGGTGATGCTGAATGCAGATTTGTCAAATGAACACATGAATGAAATGTGAATGGTGACAAAGTTCTATCTTAAATGACTCAGAACGATACTACAAGAGAAGATTGCATTGATGATACTCATGATCTCCAAGGTTTTCTGAAGGTGGGAGGATTGGATGAATTTAGAAGCCAAGGCAGGACCTCATTGTTTGGCATGTTAAAGGAGGGTGGTGGCCACAGGAAATCCCAGCTGGAGTCAAGAGTGGACAGAAAGAGAAGAGGGGCTCCCAGTTGGCAGGGCCAAGAGGGACTTTGGGAAGAAGAGCTTTCTCAGCTGTATGCTGTGTGGCATGTGATGTAAAACCTTTCCAAAGAGCTTTCAGAGAAGTCAACATTATTCACTAATGCTTCTGGTGAGAGGAGGTTCTTTGTGGGAATGTAAAAAAGCACTGGGTCTTGCAGAGCAGCGGGCAGGGGCTGGGACAGAGTCTGTGTGCACAAAGGGCTGGTGTTGCTGACCATACTTCTCTGATAGCTCATCAGGACCCCCAACTCATCCAGGTTCAACCTGGCTCCTTCAGGCTTCCAACCCTTGCTGGCCCCCTTGCCTTCCTCCTGCCCACTCAGGCTTGCACGTGTCAGCCAGCCTGCCTCTCACCCCTTGTCCTCATGGTCTGAGTCAGGCTGATGCACTCAAGAAGGCCTCCTCCTCTGGTCTTTTCTCTTCCCTCCCCTGCTCCAAGTCTGGCCCTGATCCAGACCTTCTCCCCCCTCATTCTCCATACTTCTCCCTCTTCTTTCTCCTATCTGGACCTCTAAGTAGACCTAATATGTTCTCCTTAAATTCACTGGGTCATTTACTAATTTAAAAACCTTCATGGCTTTCCAATTTCCCTTAAGACTCAGATCCTCCACAATCAAATGTGTCCTGGTATTAGCTTTATTTGTTCTATATTCTGTTTCCCCTTTCCCCCAGTGCAACTGAATTTCCCCATTACATACTCTAGTGCTTCTCATTTCCCCCCAACTTATGGCTGCCTCCAGCCAACATAAAGCTAATGCTTACTAACATTTGCTCAACAAACAAACAAATAAGCAAACACACAGTTTCTGCTCCTGTCTTCTGCTTTGCTTAGAACATCTGCATTTGTCTGCTCCTCCCTCTGGAGTCCTACCTGGCTTCTTAAGGCCCTGCTCAAACCCTGTTTTTTTCCAGGAAAGGCTTCCTGGCTCTTGTGGAGCCTCCTGTACATCATCCCCTCCAAATTCCTCCAGCCTTAAAGGTCTATAAGAAGCAAAAGCCATGGTTCACAATTACTTCAAAGAAAAGGGTCTCATCCCCCCAGGCTGGCTATCAATGCTGTAGGGAAAAGGCCTGTGCTTAGGAAGACATGTGACACAGGACAAAATGCACAGTATTCCAGAAACTCGTGACACTACACGTCTTCTTTGCCTGCATTACAAACTGAGAAGCCAAAATAGATCAACAATAATGACCTCTGTGCCTACAGCCCAGCTGGGGCATGGGGCGCCCTGCTGCTACTCACTTTGGTAACATGGGTGGTGGTGGAGGTTGAGAGGGTTTCCGCAGTGGCGCCGTAGGTGCTGGTGAGGACATCTTTCCCGATGATCTGCAGAATATAACCACCCCCCACCCCGATGTCAGGTAAGGACACTGGGCTCTGCAGGGGTTGGGGTGGGGTGGGGTAGACCAAGGGACCCTGGCAGGGGCCCCAGGAAAGTGATGTTTTGAAGCCAAGATGCTTTGAACCATTAAGAATTCAAGAATACTAGAATCTTCAGAATCCTATACCCATAATATTCTCAAACCCTGAAATCTAAGATTCCTAGATCCCATGATTCCTGAGGCCCAGAATCCTAACAACACCCTAAAATTTAAAGATCCTAGAATCTTAGAAGGCGGCACAGAGGGGTCCAAGATGGAAACAGAGCCCTCTCAATCCCCCATCCTGTCGTAGCCAGGAACATGCTTTCTCCAGGGCTAGACGATTAGAACATCAGACTCAGAGAAGGAAAGAGCTGGAATAGATCTCACAGTAACAGACTTTGGGATAGCCACTAACAGAGCCAGGGCCAGAATCCAAGCCTCTGGACTCCTAGCCCATTGCTCTTCCTGGTCAATAAGGACAGCAGATGCAAAAGAGCTATCAAAGGTGCCACAAAGGTGAAGGGGTGCTTCACCCTCGCACTGTCAGTGCTCTGCTTACATGTGAGGGGAAGGGAGGAGGACAACTGGTGAGACTCTGTGGGCATCCAAAAATGGCCCAATTTCTTGCCTCTGATCTTAAAAGGGCATCTTCTGAGCTCAATGCTGTACTTGCTGATGGCCAGGCCTGGGCCCATGCCCACTTTCTCAGCTTGGAGTCCCCTAGCCTGAGCTGGCCTTGCCCACTTACCGGAGAAAGAGAACGGATTTCCGTGGCCACCGTCTGTGGGCCTGGGATCATGGCAGCTGCCCCCTTCCCGGACTTGAGACTGTTCTCCTGGGGAAACAATAGTGCTCAGATGGCCAGGTCTCGGGTGGGCAGGCCCCCAGGATGGCCAGAGCATGTGGCCACATAGCTCAAATGGCCACAAAGTAGAGCAGCAACAGTGGAAGCAAAGAACTGAAGGCATTATTCAGTTCAGTCTCCTCTCATTCATCTCTTGCTTGCTCACTCACACACTCGCACACTTGCTCATTCAACAAACATTTAGGGAGTGTCTGGTGTGAGGGACACTGTGGTGAACAAGATGTGGGATTGTCTCCAGAAGTGCTCACAAAGAAGTTGAGAGGTTCAGGCTCCTATCCTGGCCCTGCCACCTTTGAGCCATGTGACTTGGAGCTGAGCCACTTCTTTACAGGCTTCGTGGAAGCATCTGTAAAAACAGACCTTGCCTCACACGTACAGAGGCCTTACGAAGCTAACAGAGAAGAAAGGGCTTTGTAAACTAAAATCTATAGGATAAACCTAGGACTGTAAGTTGTCTATTTGGAATATAATAGTAATGACTGTTTTCTGAGTACTTGCCATGTGTAGGCATGCGTAGACTAAGGATGTCGCATGCGTTATCTCATTTAATCTTCACAACACCCGTAGGAAATAGTTTTTAATATTCCTCTTTTGCAGATAAGAAAGTGGAGGGCAAGAGAATGTTTATTTGCTTTTTCAAGTCCCCCAGCAAGTCAGTGATAGAGCTGGAACTGAACTTTAGGTGGTTAGACACCAAGTCCAACATGTGCTTTCTGCACCACTTTGCCCTTGGAACTCTTATTCTTAAGCCAGTTCTCCTGGTCTCACCTTGGGTTCTAACTGCTGGATCTTCCTGGAATTATTCACACATCTGGCTAGGGGCCCAGCAACCTGCTTTTACCTCTCATTTTCTGCACTATCCAGGGCTCAGCCTTGCCTGTGCAGGGACCCAGAACTTTGTCCATTCTGCAGCTCCTCAGGAGCCTGACCTGTGCATGGCACTAGAGCTGGAACTCTGCCTACCAAGGAGCAGGTGAGAACAGAACCCTGCTACCTTTCCCCTGCCTCTCTCCATGCCTGCCTCCATCTAAGACTTTCAGTGACCTGGTGCTTAGCACTGCACCACAAGGCCTGTTCTCAGATGCACCTGCAGTCCAGAACGTGGCCCAGCAGCAGACCTTCAAAGGGTAGCTTTCAGGTTCGAAGTTTCCTTTCTCCTGGCTTAGGAAACGGCCACTAGCCCCTTTGAATTTTAGTGTCATGCTGGAACATTGTCCCCTAAAGCCTCTTATTACCTCATTGCTGCCTCTTTCCCAGGGCAAAGCCACGCCTCCACTTTTACACTAAAACAGAGGCCACTACTGGGGACACAGATCATTCAAAACAAGACACCATCTGCTCTTCCTTGCCTCCCCTGTATCTTTAGCCAGTCCCCTCTCCTGTCTCAAGGACAAGCAGTTCCTCCTTCTGGCCAAGGCAAACATCTCACCTTACCTCCTCCACACTGAAGTTCTTCTCATTTGCCAGCCCCTCTCTGGGCCACCTCAGCTACTCCAGAGCTTCTGCTGAATCACTGAGGCCCAGGTCCCCTATTCCTTCATCTATAGCCCAGGTCTTTTCAAACTGTTTTTTTGTTGTTGTTGTTGTTGTTGTTTTTAATTCTATAATGCACAGGATTTCAAACCTTTAAAACAATTGTCTCCTAGACATCTTCTGGAAATGTCCCACAGACACCTCAGACTTAGCTGATTTCAAATGGAATTTTCTATGTGTCAAATGGTCTGTGAAGCTAGTGTATGATGCCCCATGATCATATCAATGTACGCAGCTATGATTTAATAAAAAAAAAAAAAAAATGGAATTTGCTGCACCAAAAAGCATTTTCCTCTAGTGCAGGTGTGTTCAACCTTTTTTTCTTTTCTGCCCTACATTGAAAGAGTAAGAGTTGTCCCAGGCCACACATTAAATACACAAAGACAAATGAAAGCTGATTAGCAAAAAACAAACAAACAAAAAAGGGTCTGTGCATATTTTTCATGATATCTGACACCACAAATAACCAAAAACAGTTCTCACAAAATCAGCATGTGGCCCATGGGTCAGGTTGGACACCCCTGCTCTAGTGCTCTCTGTTTACATCAGCAGTTCTTGAACTTGAGGGTCATTACCTGGGGGCTCGTGAAAACAGACTGCTGGGCCTCAACCCCGAGTCTCTGAGTCAATAGGTCAGGAGTGGGGTCCAAGAATTTGCCTTGCTAACAAGTTCCTGGGACTATACTTTGAGAACTGCAGGCTACTGGGTGTCATCACCAGCCCATCTTTCCTCCTCCTATACCCTGAATATTCTTACCTATGACTAAATCTGTACTTCCCTCCCTCCAGGCATCCCTTGACCCTCACCCCTCCTCAGCATCCACCTCCTCACCCTCCAGCCCACCTGTGCCTGGGCACTGGCCTCTAAGCTGGTTCTCTGCCTTCTCTTCCTGTCTCTTAGTGGCTCCTGGCCCCCAGAGCTCAGGAACGCTGCCTGTCTTCTTCAGTACCGTGCCTGGCACAGAACTTCACACCGTGTAGGTATTCAAGAAATACATGTTGAAGGAAGGAAAGAAGGAGAAAGGGGAGAGGGGGCGGTAGGAACTTTTGCTCCAGTCCCTGCTCCACACAGGTTGCTAGAATAACTTTTAAAATGCAGAAACATAGATTTGATGACATCATGCTCCTACTGTACAAATTTAAATGATTCCCCATTGTCTGCGGGATGAACATTGAACTTGGAATATGACATTTGGGGCCTGTCAAACTCTGGCCCAGCCTTCCTTTCCAGCCTCTTCTGCCCCTGTTCCTCCTGCAGCCACCTGACACTTGTCTATGCTCCTGTACTTCCCTGCCTGTACCTGCTCCTCCCACTGTCTAGAATGCCTCCCCCCAAGGCCTGCATCTTAATTTACCCTACAAGTAATGCCTTCCCCAGCTCCTCCCGGCAGAGGTGTCATTCCATATCTACCCTTCCTATGGTCCCTAGGATAGCATTATTACACTGATCCATGAAGGAAGGCAAGAGATAACCGAAGCTCACATCTACAGACCACATACTATGTGCCAGGAACTATTCTCAGTAGAGAACACAGATCCTTTAGTTCATCCTCACATCAACCGTTGGAGGTATGTACTATTATTGCCCTCCACTCCCATCCCATTTTACAGAAATAGAAACTGAGGCTTGGAGAGGTTCATGTAACTTGCCCAAGGTCATCCAGCCAAGAAGTAGGAGAGCTGGGCCTTGTTCACCACTGTGTGCCCGGAACCTAAATACAGGGGTGCAGCACATGAAAGGTGCTCACGATGATAATTTAAATGAATGAATCCTAGCAGGAAGTATATTTTCTTTAACCCTGTATCCCCATTCCAAGAAGAGTAGAGACTAATAAATGTTTTTGGAACAAATGGATGGATGGATGGATGGATGGATGGATGGATGGATGGATAGATGGATGGGTAAATGAATGGTGTAATTGCCTGTTCACCAGAAGGACGAATTTAAATTAGCCTTACAAGCATCCCGATGATACGTGGTGAAGGGCTGCAGGAGAGGAGGAACTGAGTGACCAGGGAAAAGTGTGCAAGCTGGTGACCACTTTGGGTTTACTGATCTCAAACTCTCCATTTATTCAAAACCTACCTGCTGGGTAGTCCCCCCTTCAGGCGTTTGGCAAGAGAAAGCATTTGAGAACAATTTCTTAGCAGTTCAAGAACAATCTGGCTCAGGCATTGCTACCTTCTCTAGCCCCAGCCCCATGTGGCCAGCGTCCATAATGGTCAGGAGAAGGCAGCAGAGTAGAATGATTGGGGTGAAAGTGCAGCTTCTGGTGTCAGAGTGCCTAGGATTAACCTGGCACTACCACTTATTGGTTATGTGACCTTGGGTGAGCCACTTTACCTCTCTGAGCTTCAGTTTCCTCATCTATAAAGGATGTAGAAGAAAGAGCATCTACCTCACGGTCTCTGTGAAGATCCAGTGAGATAATCCATTCCAAACTCTCAGCACACTGCCTAGAACCACAAGCTATGTGCCAAATACTCTCTGTTCTGTTTCATCATTAAAGGATTTAATGTTATTGGAGTTTTTAGAAAACTGCAGAATGGGGATTATTGGCATTATACAGATGAGGACACCTGGGGCCAAGGGCTATCCTTCATGGGTCAGTCAGCAAATAGGTAGCAGAATCACAAGATCCCTCAGGAGGTGGCCCAAAATCCTGAGTTTCCAATTTGGGTTCACTGCACACCATCTTCTGACCAAGGCAAGGAAGTTGTCCAAGACTCAAGAAAATGTACAGCCACCAGGATGGGTCAACAGGAACTCTCAGGCACAGAGTTCAGACTGGAGGTGAGATTTGCCAGTAGGATCTTAATTTTTTTTTTTTTTTTTAAGAGACAGAGTCTTGCTCTGTCACTCAGACTGGAGTGCAGTGGCATGATCACAGCTTTACTGTAACCTTGAATTCCTAGGCCCAGGTGATCCCTCTGCCTCAGCCTCCCAAGAAGATGGGACCACAGGCATGCACCACCATGCTCAACTACACCAGTGGAATCTTGATATGAGATGAGATTCATGTGTGCCAATAACCAAACAGTCCCACCTTCCCTCATCTCAGCCCGTGGCTGAGATGGTCCAGATAAATGAGGACCCAAGATTCCATCCCTCACATTATTTCATTTGGAAAACTGAGGTCTCACTGTGTGTCCTGTGCAACTAAGGTACCAGAGAATAATATCTGACTAGTGCAGAGGGCAGCTGAGGACTTCCTAAAGCAGCCAGGCAAGGTTAGCTTGTTATCTGGCTGTTCTGAGAAGGGCAAAGGGGCCGGTCCAAGAGCAAGGCCTTCCAGTTTCTGCTTACCATAGTGGTTGATATGGTCTCTGTGGTGATGGAGGGAGTGGTAGTTATGAACTCCTTCCCCACTGAGGCACTCCCATCAACCTGCTGGCCAGAGGAGGTATCATTAGAGATAGAGTCAGATACACCCGCAGCATCTGTCACCTAGCGTCACGGCATTCCCAGTTACAAAGTGACAGGCTGTGAGAGTGGGCATTACTATGGTGGTCCACATGTAAACCAAATTACAGAGGGACTCACAGACTTTCCATTTCATTTCACCTATTTAATTTGACAAAGAAAAAATAATCCTAGACAACTGGACAAATTCTATCCAACCTTTGACCCAGTAATCCCTAGGAAGTTATTCTTTGGATACAAACTTTGAAAAGTACACTAAGAAATATCACTAGACAAAAACAACCACAGGTCCCATCAATGGAAAATGGCAAAATAAATTAAGATTCACCTTCTGAGTGAGACTAAGAAGAGTAAGGCAAGTCTATCTAGACAAAAAGGAGTGAGCCCTTCAAATTATTATTATTATTATCATTATTTTCAGGTTTGTATCCAAATTGCACAGGCTCATGACTACAGGTAACTTTATTTTTGGCCCCAGGTCAGGTCTCCCAAAGGGTTGAAAAAATTATAAAGGAAAAAAGGTAAAGTATAAAAGAAAATGCTTGCTTTTGTATAAAATTTTTAAGTATATAGAGATGTAGGTATCTGTGTTGGAATCTGCATAAATTTTTTTTGGGGGGGACATATCATTTTGTTCTGTTTGAATTTTATAATTATGAACACTTTCTTTGTTGTTTTGTTTTGATATCAATTAAGGGTTACTAGACTGTGGAATTTGGGGCCACTTTCAGTTTCTTTACACTTTTTGGCATGAAGACAAAACAAAACAAAACAAAACAAAACAAAACAAAACAAAACAAAACACATGTTACTAAAAGAAAACAGGCCAGAGGAGGAAAGCAGTTTGTCCTACATCAAAAGCTCATCGGAACTTGAGAGTCTTGACCTGTAGTAGGCAGGCTCGTAAACCCTAGCATCGTTATAAAAGTGGGAGAAGTAGTTCTGGAAACAAAAGAGTTGCCTACGTTGTGCTGGTTCATGTTTTATGTCAGTTCTTTTTTTTTTTTTTTTTTTTTTTTATAGAGACGGAGTCTCACTTTATTGCCCTGGTGGAGTGCTGTAGTGTCACAGCACACAGCAACCTCCAGCTTAGGTGATTCTCTTGCCTTAGCCTCCCGAGTAGCTGGGACTACAAGTACCCGCCACAATGCCTGGCTATTTTTTGTTGCAGTTTGGCTGGGGCTGGGTTTGAACCCGCCACACTTGGTATATGGGGCCGGTGCCCTAGCCACTGAGCCACAGGCACCACCCTTATGTCAGTTCTTGAAACAGACTGGACTCAGGGTAAAAAAAAAGAAAAAGACCCGAGAACTGTAGTTTTTCTGGCCAGGAAAATCTAACGGGGCATTCTCTCAGACCCACCCTCCTAATTTTCAACATTTAAAAACCACAAAAGGAATGTAAGGAATGCACCATGAGAAGTACACCTGTGCCTATTCATGACCGCTTTCTCCAGAGTGCTAAGCACACTTCATCTTGTTAAGATAACTTATTTTTTCCCCACTTTGTTCATTTTACCAATCTGATGTGGAATCTCCCCGTGCATAAAAAATGACCCAAGGTGAGCTGTTCTAATGCTGGGTTGGGATCTCTCCCTCTTCCCTCCCCAAGCATCCCCTGGGATACCTCAATAAATCTCTCCAACTCCTTCAAGCAGTCTGAAAACCAAGGTCCTAATCCACTAGCCATTAGTCCTCCCGATACTCCCAGGAAAAAGGGGGATTCAGGACCATTCCCACTTTTATAGATGGGAAAATTGAGACTTTAATAGGTATAGTGTGTCCAGGACAAGAACTTGCTCCAACTCTTGACCCTCACAGCTCAGAGAGACATCGGGATTAGAATGGGGGTTCCAGGAAAGCCAAGGTGGGAAAGGTTGGCCAAGGGGCTTGGACACAGCAGTGGGGACTCCACCCCAAATACTGAATAGCTTTGCTCAAGGTACATGGGAAGGTGCAGGTTACCTGTGTGTGATCCACAGTGGTGACTCTGGTCTGCAGTACAGCCTCTGGCTCAATCTTCTTTCTAATGGCCAGACTGCTGACAGTCATGGTTTCCGTTTTCACGGGCTGTAGGGACATGAGGGAGAATGCTCCGTAACTCAAGCTCCGGCATGATTCCTGTTCACAGGCAACTGTGGTACAGGGTCATCAGGTTATCTCCTACCACCACAGCTGGCCGAGGGTCTGGAAGGGCATGCAGGTCAGGGTGAAAGAGGTATGGTGTTATATCACAGATAAACAGCCTGAGAGCCAGAATTGGCACCAGGAGGGCCTGCCCCACACCCCTGTACCATACAAATTCATGGTGGTTGCATGCTGCCATTAGGAGAACATTTACTATCCCATTAATATACTCTGTGCCAGGCCCCATACTAAGTGTTTCCCTTACATACATGAGTGCCTGAACCCTGGAAGACTTCAATGACCTTCCAACTGTTTCAGCTGAACTCTTTTAGAACAGGAGCCACACATGCTTAAACAGTGGTTCTCAACCTATGGGCTGTGACCAATGAAAATATATCCTGCATATCAGATATTTATACTACAATTCATAACAGTAGCAAAATGACAGTTATGAAGTAGCAACAAAAATAATTTTATGGTTGGGGGTCACTACAACATGAAGAACTATATTAAAGGGTCACGGCATTAGGAAGGTTGAGAACCACCATGCTGAAGGCTTCCAGAGGGCCAGGCAGGAGATATACATGAGTGAAGCAGGCTCCCTGAGGACTGGGGTGGAATGGAAAGCATGTGGGATGCCACTCAGATTTGCCCAGCTGTGACCAAGGCCTCTGAGTGACTGTCTGAGTTTTTTAAGAAGTGTAAACAAATCCTAGATTTTATATCAAATGTCCTGATTTTTAAACCAGAGTCAAAGAAAATACATCTACTGGCCAGATTAGGTCTGGGACCACCAGTTTACAGCCTTGACTCTAGAAATCTAGAGTCCTCCACAGGGCCTAATTCATGACCATACTCACTATAGGTTTTAACATATGAGAGCTAGCTTGTTGTCTGGTTGGGAGGGTGATGGTGAGGGGGATTCTTATAGGGGGTTAGAACCCTGCAATCTTAGCCATTCATTCATTTAATCATTTGTTAGCTCCTAGTATATGACAGGTGGGGAGCAGGCCTGTCTGCCACTCACCTGACTACTCAGGGTCATGCTGGAGCAGAAGCATTACAGAATAAGGGGTCTGTGCGGGAAATATTTCCACCCAGGGTGGTCAGGAAATCTTTTGCTAGGGCAATGACATCTGAACTTTGTCCTGAACTTGATAGTTTTGCAAGGCACAGAAAGGGAGAAAAAAAACCTTCTACCCAGAGAGTAGAGTCCAGAGGACACGTTTATATTTCAGTGCCTGAAAAGTGGGGGAGAGAGGCTGGGGTTAAAGGAGATGAAGGGGCAAAGAAATGATGTGGGCAGAGATGTATCATATCTTAGAAAGATCCCTTTGCAGCTCTGCAGAGGAGGGCCACAAAGTGGAGAGGCCCAGACAGAGTGTCCTTCCGCAATGACCATATTTTCTCTTCTCCAGGAGTCCCTGTTGCCACCCTGAGACTCCAGGGCCAGATGGATCTAAACTGCTGCCCTTTCCTCAGGAAGCCCAGGCCCCTGGGAGACCAGCTAGGATCAGGAAAAACCATTCAACTTTCAGACCAGCTGCAGGAGCCCCTTAGAATCCACAGATACATGCTCTCTGCAGGTGCCATGCAATATGGGAAAGGGGAGGAGGAGTCAAGTAAGACCAGACTGTCCATCATCGCTTGACCTTAGCAAGCGATGGGGTCGCAAGGTTAAAATGCCAAGGAACACATGTTAGGGGTAAACTGACAAGGCAAACATGCGAGTGCAGAACCATGCTGCTCTGCATGGGGCAGTCATGCAACACGAGACAGAGCTTCAGGCTGCAGGCTGGCTGGAAGTCTTCTCACAAGTGGCCCCGGGCCCTCTGAGCATCACTGCCCAGTGGGCCGGGTCTCGATGAAGCTCCACTGTACCTCAAACTGGGGCATATCGGGGGTGGAGCAGGCCCCTCGATCTGGGCTATCCTCAATGCCCCCAGATTCATCATCCTGGCTAGGGGCCCCCTTGCTGAGGTCCCGGGAGAACACCAGGCCTTCTGTTTCTGAGTCGCTTTTGTCTCGGTCGAGCTCAGGAAGGCTGCGGGAGAAGTCTTCAAAGGCGCTGCCGTGGTAGTCACCAATAACCGTGAAGTCCACCTCAGCCTCCAGGCTGGACGTGGAGCTGACTGTGATGCTGGAACACTTGCGCTCAATAGCCAGGTGGTTGTCCTTCAGGAACACTGCATCCCTCTCCTGGTCCTGGTCCTCATCTCCGGTGTCACTCTCGGGGGCCCGGGGACGTGGTGGTTTGACTTTCTCCTCCGAGCCCTCCCTCAGCCCTGCTCTCTATGGCCAGATAAAATCAAAGGAGTGGGGATGTGGGGTCGGGAGAGAGAGAGAGAAAGAAATCAAGATGGTGAATTCAGAAGAAATCTTGGGGCTGTGTCGACATCCTGATGGAAGAGCAGGTCAGGAAATGAAAAACACTTCCAGGAAAGATTCCTTTAAACCATAACAAGCTTTAGAGAAAAAAAAAACAAACCCAAAACTTCTCAAGAGTGGGGATGCTCCTTTCTGATGGTCTCACACTGATGGCAAAGCAAGTACAAAGCAAACATCCTGCCAGTAAGTTCTGGACAGGAGGCTCCATCCAAGGTTTGGATCTAGAAGCTTATCAGAAGCAGCACTGTGCAAAAAGCAGGGATAGAAGCCTGGACCCCAGGCCCATCCGTGCAGGTGGCCATTGAGAAACAGAAACCCAAGAGGGAGACCCGAGGATTCAGGGAGACCCAGGAAGGGAAGGCAGAGAGACTAGAGCCCAGAGCTTTGAGAAACAAAGAGGAAGCAAACACAGTTTGTCAATTCCACTGAGTCTCCGTGGGAGGGATAAACATCAAATAGAGGGAGGAAGGATACAGGGTTGGGTCTCTTGAGGACCAGCTTCCTGGGAGCCAGGGGCTACACCAGTTCCACCCTGAGCTCCATGAGTGGACCACAGGTAGGTCATGGAGAGGAGGCTCTGCCCCATCAGTGTAATTGACAACAGCAGGCCAAGGCAGTGCCTGGGGGAACCAGCAACTCTTGTTGTCCATCATACATACCTCTCAACTGGCCTGTCAGGGATTAAACACCACACACATTTTTGGCTGGTGCATGACATTCTTTTTTAAGACCAATCTAACACCCACGAAATATTTTTAAAGAACGTGGCTTTAGATTTCTACGGCTTCAGTGAGTTTAGAGATTGACTTGCTGAAGGAGCCTCCATTTAGCCAGTTTCTGGAAGGCTGAGAGGTGTGAGGAATACATTCCAGACAAGCCAGAGTTGAGCAGCCACAAGAGGTGCTGCCAGAGCAGGTGGGAATCTAAGGCGGCGCTGCACCCTGGCCGGGTGAAGATGACTGGGTCATCAGGGCACAGAGGGACTGCAGAGACCTGAGGGCCCGAGGGGCTGGCGAATCTCAGGCGCCCCCCCTTTCCAGGGGTGTTCGCTGCTAAGCTGGTCAAGTGGTTCTCTTCCCTGACCGCATCTCCGGATTTGTTCTGGATTAGAGAAAATAGTTAGTTTTAAGGAGGCAGAAAGAAACCAGGCACTGGGACCGAGAGGGAACCAAAAGCGAATGATAGAAACCTCTGGACTGTCAGCTTCCCCAAGGCAGGAGAACCAGGGATGGGAAAGGATGAAGACAGATCGCTGGACAAGCCAAGCAAGATAGATAGGAACCCGGCAGGTGGGGGCAGCAAGGCAAAGCTCATGTGGTATTTGCTGGTAGTGGTGCCACCTTCTCCTCAGGGAATGTGTGACTCTCTGGGTACCAAGTCACACCAAAAGCTGAGGCTGTTTGTGGCCAAGCTAACACAGGACAAGCAGATAAACTCATCATTTGGCCTGAACTACACGCAGTCCTGTTTGAGGAAAAGAACTCATAGGGATGGGTAAGCAGCCTCTGATTGCAGTAATGATGAGGGTGACTGAAACATGCTCCTAAGAACTACATAGCATGCAGCCAGCCCCCATGGGCAGCGGGCAGCAGAGGGGGCTCACATGGCCAGTTACCCCAGTGGCTTCCTCCAGCGTGGTTTCACAGCCTGAATCAGGGGACATGAGCTCTAGTTCTGTATGTCCTTCCTCGCAGGATGCAGTGGAAATGCCCTCTCCGAAGTGTCTGGTAGCCACAGGCATCCCGGGGAAATGTGTAGCTTTGGGGCTGGTAAAGTCCCCTGGCGGCTGGGGTTGGACAAAGCCCAGGTCTAAAAGCTTATTTCGCTGTTGCTCTACCTGTCCCATGGGGAGCTCTGAAGACAGCTCATTTGAAAGGGCTCTTGTTTCACCCTGACTTGTTCTGCGAGTTTCAGCTCCCTGGGTCTCAAATATCCGAATTTTATTGGCCACTGAGGTCTTGCTAATATCTTCCAGGGAGCCCTCTTGACCACGGGCCTGGAAACAGGTCATCTCCTTTTGCTTCTCCAGGGGCATGACTCCCTCAGCATCTTCAAGGACAACTCTGGGCTTTCTGCTGGCGATGGGAGGTACCCTGCACTCACCTCCTGTGTCAACAAACCCTATATGGTCCTTAGGTTCTGGGCTCTCTTTAAGAGGATGGACATGTTTGAGAAATACAGAGGACTGTTCTCTAAGGGGATTCTTGAGCTCCGAAGGCTTCCCTGACCCATGAGGGGCTAAGCTTGGAAAAGTTTCCTCCAGAGCTGCCAAAGCCTCCAAGTGACCAGGAGAGGATGGCAGGGGGATGATCACCTCCATGTGAGGAAACGCTGAGGCCTCATGGTCCTCCATCCCAGGTCTTCCTGCCTGGGTGTGACCTACTCCCCTCTCTTTGGACAGGAGGTTGCCTCTGTCTGGTTTGGCTGGTTTCCTGACATTTGGAGGGATGGCCCACGGAAGGGTGCAGGCCTGGGTGTTTGGACGCACAACCTCTCTTCTCTCAGGTGACTGGTTCTTCAATCCTGCTGCGAGACTCTTCTCAGCCTTTCCTGGCAAATCTCTACTCACAGAGCCTTCTACCTCTTTAGCTGCACTGGGTGTTGGGTGGATAAACTCTCCTTCCACCCTCCACTGGGCTTTTCCCCAGTCCTCAGCAAATGTCTGCCCCAGGGAGGGTTTCTTCAGGTCATTTGGGCTTTCATGGCTCTTGGGTGGCTTTACCCCTTCCTCTGAGGAAGCTGTGTGGGCTTCATCCTTGTTCCTGCTGGAAGCTGTGGCAGAACTCCTTGGGTCTGAGGAATTCAGCTCCAGTCTGGTCTCATCCCCAGGAGGAGCATCCAGGTGCTCTTCTCTCTCCTCCGGGGGTGGAGGGAGAGCTTGGTCTTCTGGGTCTTTCTCTCCATAGTTTAAATAGAAGCTCCTCTCTCCAAAGGAGGTGTCAGTTTCGTCACTTGAGTCAGCTCTGGCTTCCACATGGGCTGGATTCAATAGAAATGACTGGAGTTCTCCTTTGTCTGAGGCTGGAGAGGGGATGTCCACCTCTGCTGGCCTGATCCCTGGTGCAGTGGGTCCCCCACAGGTCTGGAGCTCCTCCAGCCCCTTCCTTAGTTCTGTTTGGCCTTCCAGCTGGCCATCTGAAATGCAGTGGCTCCTGATGGCTGCCTTCTTGGTATCCACCCTGAGCTCAGTACCCTCCATGAACTTATCTGCCAATGTGCAGCCTGCAGCCAGAGCAGCCCCTCTTGTGCCTCCCTTGACCCAGGAGCTTTCTTCCCACACTGATTCAAAGTCTTCAGGACTTGCGATCATTCTCCCTCGCTGCTGGGTATTTGCTCTTCTGGTTCCTACCATTTCTTCCATGGCTACTTCAACTTTGAATTTGTCCACCAGAACGTCCACCTTGGAGAGTCTGCCATCAGCAAGGATATCAGCAAGGCCTGCCTCACCTTCTTCCTGCTGCATGGGAGCCACTCTTAGGAGGCAGAGTTCTTCTGGCCTAGTGTACTTTCTTTCTATAAATACCCAATGCTCTGAACCCTGTGTTTCAATTGGAGCAAGAAAAGTTAACATGAAATATCAGCCACTGGGAGAATGGGTCACTTTTTTCCTCTGTAAGAAGGGACTAATCTACCACTGGAAAGTTTGACTCTGGGATGGCATGTCCCCAAAACTGGCTGAGGAGAGGAAGGCATGACTATGCCAGTCATTCTCTTCAGAGCGACTCTCTCCAGAACTTGACAGTTATTGACTCTCTTCAAACACTGCCCCAACTCAATCAAATGGAATGGGGTCTCATGCCCTCCCCATGTCAACCACAGAGAAATGGAGATCCATAGATGGGCCAAGACTCTTCCTCTTCCTCTTTTAATAATACAACTGCCACTGTTAGAGGGGAAAGTAGTTTACATCACATGGCATCTTTGAATGTTAGAGCCAAAAGAACTCTTTAAGACCTCCAGTCCAATCTCCTTATTATGTAAATAGGGAAACTGAGGCCTAGAGAAGGTCAGCAACTCACCCAAAGTTACAGTTGGTTGACAGTAAAGTCAAGAAAGATGCCTGACTTGGAAGCCTGAGATGTTTTTGCCGATTTATCTCACACCTTGGAGTATGGGTACCAACTGTGATCAAGCTGAAGGGAAGCCCTGAGTTCCACAGGCCACAGCCTGAAATCTGACCTTTCTTTCTACAAGAGCTCCTGGGAAGAAAACAGATTAGTAGCAAATATTTCAAATGGCTGGGTTAGTGCATTCACCAGTTTGACCATTGTGGAGTTCAATCCAAAAGAAACAAATACTAAAGCCCATCCCTGGAGAATTCTAACAAAAACCATAGAAAGAGTAGAAAAGGAATGACCAGGATGCATCAAGGGAACATGAGATCTAAGGATCTAAGCATCATCATGAGTCAAAGGCACCGAGAGTGCAGCACGGTCCAACTGTCGATGAAATGGCCCTCTACCTCCCCCAAGAGTTCTTCCAACAATACATAGGATGGAGTAACAGAATGGACTTCTAGAATCATTATAAAAGCAGGAAGGTCATTGGGTTTTTAATCTTCTGTGGTCACAGAATACTTTCTTCTCAGAAATGTTAGTGGAGCTTCCTAGTGAAGCTGGGGGTGCGGGCTGCCCTCATGCCCTGAGGCAGCACCCTCTGGTGAAATCCCTGCTCTGACTGGAGCCCTCCTGAAACAAATTTGGAAACTGAGGCCCAGAGAAGATAAGTACTTTGCCCAACACAGCGAGGTGTTGGCAAAGGCAGCCTAGAACGTGGCCCCTGACTCCAAATTCTGTGAACTGTGTCCTTCCCACTCTATTCTGACCACCTCCGTGTTAAGAGATGCCCAAAAACTGCTTCCAGAAATAGGAAGGAATCTTTCAGAGTCTGTAAGATGTGAAGAATTGTGAAGGACCAAGAAAACACCATAAACTCTCTTTTCTCCCACTCCACTTAGCAAAATCTCCCCGGGCCACTTTTTCCCTTTGTAAGAAGGGACTAATCTTCCACTGGAAGAATCAGGGAGAATCTTGCCAATGGGAAAGAGAGATCAAAGGAATGGAAAGGTCCAGGTGAAGTCTGGGGTAGGTTTCTGAGCTTTTATTTCAGATTACTGGATCGTCCCAGAGTGAAGTGCTTCCAGAGCGCACAGAAGCCAGGGCTCTTTTCTCATCTGCTTGGCAAGCAGGTTCCTTTAGCTGCTTCTATTTCTGCTTATACTGACTTCATCAGCATAGCAATGATGGTCAAAGCTGGTCAATGAGGCCCCTTCTGGAACATTCCAGCTCCAATTCTAACTAGCAAGCAGGCTAGAGATAAGAGTCAGTGGGGCAGGAGCTGGCTGAGAATGAAAAGAAAGATTCTGCAGGAAGAAAAAGGGAAACACGGAGAGGCATTTAGCTACTATGTGCCAACCAATGCAGCCCTTTGGCCAGGTTATTAAATTTAATCCAAACTGTGAAGCAGGTATTATTATCCTTACTTTAAAAAGGGAAACTGAGGCTTCCAGAGGTGAGAGGACTTGCACAAGATCTCAGAGCGAGCAGTGGGGGAAGAAGAAGGGGTTCTGTTTCTAACAAGCAAAATACAGGTACATAGGAGCCTGAAAAAGAAAAGGAGACAGAAAAAAAAAAAAAGAAAAACAAACTTCCTTGGCACCAAAGCACTGGTAGAATCACCCTTGTCTCAGGGGTTGGTCTGAAAGTCATTCTGACCTGATTCACAAGAGGGGATAATGTAAGAGTCACCCCAGATTGCAGCAGCCCTGCTGCCCTTTTTTCCCCAAAGCCAAGGGACCTTCCGTGCCTTGCTCCGAGTGCCCCTGCCATCGTGGTCGGGGCACTGCAGCAAGAGAAGCCAGGAGAGGCGGAGCCATCTCTGCTCCCACATAAGTCACAGGTGAGAAGGGACTCTCTAACCAGGCAGCACTGCTGACTTCAGGCTGTTCAATTCCCACCTGTGAAGCTTCAACGTGGAGCTCTGGTCCACAGTTTGGACCCCGTCCTTTACAGAAGAAAGAGATTTAGTGTGAGAAGCACTCTAGAAAGTGAATCCTGGGAGAAAATGCAAAGACAGCAAGGATGTTTAGGGCGAGGGGAGGTGTTCAGTTCTCTGAAGAACTGGCCTGAAGGAGATGCTGAGTAGATCTTTGGACGCGCAAGGCAGAACAAAGCCCACAGCTGATTTAGAAGGGCAGGTTTTAATCCAAAACAAAAACTTCCCAATAGTTGACTAAGGACAAAATAGACTGCTGTCAAGGACAGTGAGAGCCCGCTGCGGAAGAGGCGGGGTAGACAGTTTGCAGGGATAATGGTGAAGAGTGTGAAGCTCCCAGCATGGGCACCTGTCCCTTTCTGGGCCCCATGGCATCACTATGTCTCTAGGTTTGGGATGCTATTGACTTGTCTGACTTTCCCCAAGAAAGAGTACTTATACTTTGGCTTTTATTTTTACATTGAGAGAAAAAACTCATGGAGTAGAAGTGTGATTTCACTCATGTCTTTCTCACGTGTGCAGCAGCTACAGAAGTTCTCTCTGATAAATGAGAAAGGTGTATGACCTCACACACACACAATGCCAAAAGAAGAGGGTCAGGTATCAAGGAGAAAACATTTTTTCCCAGATGATTGGTCAGTACCTTCCAACCCTGTCAGTCTATGAAATCCCAGCAGGAAGGGGAGTGTAGACTCCTGCTGCTGAGCCAGGATCTCGTCCACGGGACATTTCAGGAGCCCTCAACATGCTGCCATCATGGGCATAGTTGCAAAGCCTTCCTCATTTAGAACAGGTGCTTGACCAATATCTACATAACCCCAAACATACTCCTCATAAAAAGATGTTCACATTTGCCTTCCTGGAGATCCTGAAAGACCCAAGCTCCAGGGGAGTTTGGAGAGGATGGAAGTAGGGTATGGATGGATAGTATGCCCTCTATCTAGCCTCTGCTGGACCTTATCCAGGCTTCTGAACAGAGACAAGACCTTAGGGCAGAAGGCATTTGGGTACTCTCACCCTGATCCCAGGCTTAGAAGTTAGAGCCTGCCTCTAGCATCACCTGCCTCACCAGGGCCTAAGAGACAGAGATCATTTCTGCCTCCCCTTCAAAGCCAGAGGTGGTTCCAGCTGTTCTGTCTTCCCAGAATGGTTACAGTCATGTCCCTCCTGAGAAAATGGATGAGGGAGGGGCTGGCCCTTTATGGACCCCTGGGATGAGGATGCTTGCTTGTCACAGCATGAGGACAGCATGGGCTACCTGCTCCCATCTGTATGGCAGAATCTGGTCCATTCCCCTCACCCCAGAGGAAGGATTTTCTTAAGACCACAGAGAGTGGTTCTTGGAGGCCCCAGGAGGAAGAAACACAGGAAGGTGAAGACAGTAACCTCAGGAGACGCTGCGAGGCTTTTCTGAGTGAACACTTCCAAGCCTGCGGCTGCTCCAGGCTCAGGTACCAAGTCCTGCTGAGAGATGTCCTGGGTCCTCTGGGACTGCAGGGGAAGCCCAGGGCCAGAGGATAGGGAAAGAGGGAGGAAGGGAAGGAGAGACAGAGACAGGAAGAGAGGGAAAGAGAGAGAAAGCAGGAGAAACACACACAGAAAGTCTTTAAATAGCCCAGCTTCATAAATGTCACATCTTGTGGATTAGGTCAGGAAGGAGCCTCTCCATGGGTGACATAGAGTGGGACTGCCCTCTGAGCCATTTAGGGGAGGGAGGCCCATGGTCAGCTGCTAGCCAGTACTAAGGGCCTTCCCTCATAGCCTGCCCACTCTCATTCAGTCTTTGGAGCCAGACCATTTAGACTATGACTCTAAGTCTTTGGCTTAGGCTACAGTTTGAATCATGGCGCCTTTTTAAAATTTATCTTTGAAACTAAAACCTGAGTTTGGCATATGGGAACAGTTAAAAGTTTTCCCCTTGGCCGAGATAGGGTCCAACAATATACGAGAGAGCTGTTAGGGATTCTGGACAATATGGGGTGTCTGTAGGACAGCCCCCCACAAAACCCATATTTGGATCAGGGATTCTTGTTACCATCAGCAATACCCTCATGCCTTTTAAGCACTTTACAGCTGACAAAGTATTTTTATATTCATGATTTCATTCCACCTTCCCAACAACCTTAAGGAGTGGCATTTTGGTTCCCTTCCAGATGGACTAGGTAATGAGGCTCAGAGAGGTTCTAGTCAATCCTTGTCTATGGTATCTCCCCATCTCCCAAATCTTCAAGGGCCACCTAAATGTCACAGGGACCAGTAGGCCAGCTCTAAATGGTCCATCACTCCAGTGTGAGCCCCTGGACTGTAATTCTTTCCAGTTGTGGACTATACTTCTTGGGGCTGAGGGCCTGGGGCTGGTGGAACAGACTCCACTTTTTAGTGAGACCCATCTTCCACTAGTTCCAGCTATCACCAGCAGGTGGGGCACACACCAAGCCAAGCAGCTCTGAGACACCCAGAGCTCCAGACCCCTGACCACGAGGGCTCATCCTTTCCCTCTCTTGGGAGTCTGACTCACAGCCAGGCCAAGACCTAGCCCCCATGAGGACTGATTAGAGGCCACTCTATAGGCAGGAGGCAGGTATGGGAGAAGGTGCTGTTCACTGGATCACTAGACCAGCATCAGAGGTCCAGTACAGGGTCTTGGTTGTGTCATAGGTGACCACAGAAGTCCTCAGATGACGCAGAGGTTTGCCCTTCCTCCATAGCACCAGCCTTAAAGGCCCCAAAAGCATCCCTCCAGTTTTGTGATGCACCAGCCAGGGAGCCACCACAGTAGCTGTCCCTGAGCTTATGCCAAACCAGGCAAAGTCCTTTGTTTCTGGCAGGTTCAGGCTATGAGTAGTTCTGATTCAATCAAATGCTCTGATAATTAGATCATGGCTGCATCACCAATTTTCAAAGCATTAGAGGACAGCACATACACAATTGACTCTATACCTGGTCTTTACATGATTTCGTTTTGCTCCTAGGCAGCTGTGATTTAATAGAAAATGCAATAGCCTAGGACACAAGAAAATTGGATTCTGACTCTTCTTCTATCAGCTAAACTGAACAAGGCCATCCTCTTTCTGGGTCTCAGTGCCCCTTTCTGCAAAATGAAGGTTCCAAGCAGCTTTCAAGAGTCCTTCCAACTTTTAAAGGATTCTGATTCAAAGTTAACCACCTACGTAAAAAAGTCCCAGGACTTTAAAAATGAAACAAGTAACTCACATTGAGCACTGAGATACTCCCATCCTTCCACCTGTGTTATCTCATATCCCTACAAAGTAGGTGCTTTTAATATTTCTACCTAATGCAATTCAGAGAGCTTAAGTAATAAGCATAGAGTCACCCAACTAGCAGCAAAGCCAGAATTCAAACCAGGCAGCTGAAGTCCAGACCACAAATGGGTCTGAGTCTAGTAAGCAACAGCTTTAAAGAGAAAACACCTGAGTACAAACTAAGGTAAATATTGCCAAGATTTAGCAAGGACCAAAAAGAATAGCTTGCAAGTATAAATACAGCAATTCCCCAAATCTTATCTTCATCTCTTTTTCAATAGAGAAAATACCCCACACTTTCCACTCTGAACGACAGGTTGTGCAGGATCCTTTTCTGAAGTCACAGAAGCAAGTCTGATTTGTGTGAAAGACCTTTCCCATCCAGTGGACCCTGAAGACCTCCTAGGAGGGACTACCTCTCCCTCCCTCCATGTTTTCAAAATATGCACAGAAGGGTCTGGTTACCAAGTAGAATGACCAGATTGTCAAAGTCAAGTGCATGTGAAAGAACACTTATTAAAATGCAGATCTAGAGGTCTAGATCCAGTGCTGTACCTCGAAATATCTGATTCAGTTATTGAATGCAGGGGCCCTGGAACCTGCATTTCTAAAAATCCCTCCTTCCCCATTATATGGTTGGTAGAAGGGGAGTACACTAAGCTACTGTGAGTGCTGAGTTTTCATGTTCAGGGTGGTCCCTGGGACCCAGGATTCCAAGATGCAGTGAATCTGTCTCCCTCAGCCTAATCCGTCACCCCATCTATCCCTACCAGCTGCTAAGCAGCAATGAGGGGAAGCGTAGTGCTGTGGAAGGTGAATAGAAGTCACAGCAACTGCCCAATGCCTCTTTTCCCAAGGCCCATATTGAGGAGTTCAGGGTGAGACCTACCTCATTAGCTTTCTCAGGGGTGCCCTTGGGGGACGGGGAGGCAGGTGAGGAGGGCAGCCTGCGCTCCCGCTCCCAGTCTCGATCCCGATGGATCAGTTTGCTGTTGGGTTCCCTCAGAGTCCTCTTGAGCTCATTGATGCTGGCCTGGTGCTTCAGCAAGACGTCTTCTGGCTTGTCTAGGAACTAAGAATGGGTGGAGAGGACAGCAGTGTTAGGGAAACAGCTCTCAGTAGGGGATGTAGAGGGCAGGGGTGATAACAACGGTAAATGTCACTGCCCTCCACCAGCAATGTCCCTGTCTCACTCTCCTGGCAGTCCTACAAGCCAAGCAGGGTAAGGACAATCAGCTCCAACAGGTGCACATAAGGTGGCATAGAGCATTTAAGATTAAAAAGAGGAAACTTCTGGTCAAGCCACGTTCTCTTCTTTCCTCCCCTGAACACCCAAATCCTGTGGGTCTGCGTGAATTCCTTTCGGTGCTGTGAGCCCAGTCTTAGTGACAGAGGTGACTTCCCTCTGGTTACAACCCAGGCACAGCAGGCAGCATCTGCCAGAGTGAAAAATCACTATCCCTGTTACTGGGCTGCCCTGGCTCACTGGCTGGCCTTCTGGCTTACTCCCACATCCTGGTGCCCACCTTCTGGCCAACACTTGGACTTCCAGTCTAGGCTCCTCTTAGACTAACATGCACAACAATTCAGGCTTTGTGGAGGCCTAGAATATAGATCCTTCCTAAGCCCAGCAATATCCAGAAAAATGGGCACCGCTACCATACTAAGGCCAGGGGCCAGGAAAAGCTTGTCTTCAGCCCTCTCTGCTGTGAGCCACTATCTTCCCCAACCACCCTGGATCTTCCAGTTACCTTTTGGGTACTGACTCACCAATAGCAGACAGAGTGAGATACAGCCAGATAGAGAAACTAGGATGCTGAGGGTGTTCAAGAAGATTAAGAAAATTAGAGACCAGGAAAAAGAGGGGTAAGTCCCAAGGCTGGGCACAAGAATTGAGCCAAGAATAGCTGGAGTCACAGGTGTGTCCCCCATTATACCCCCACTTCTGAGCTCTAGCCACTGTGGCATGACAGAATAATCTTCCTAGCTGAGGTGAGAATGAGCCTTTGCACAGGAGCTGGCAATGATTCGCCAAAGCTCTTTATCTGCCTATTTCTGGGGCAGGGCGGGTGAGCTAGCAGCCCAAGGACCCTTATCTGCACGGCTGTTTGAGGATTCATGTTAATTCAGCTCAGGACAAGAAATGAACAAGTTCAGCTTATTAAAGTCACATCGGGTGATTCTGGAAGAACCACTGGAAGGTAAGCTTACTCTTGGACAATGCTAGAATCTCCTGCTGAGCTCATCTCTGGCATCCCAGGTTCCACCAGTTGGCTCTTAAGCTAACTCAGGAAGAAAACTGATCCCACTGGGGCTCCTGCTTTTCCTCCAGACACCTGTCTATACCTCAGGTATCCCATCCCAAGTGGAGCTGCCCTAGGGACAATGCCTGTCTCTGTCTGAGAATTCAAACCCGATGGAGTTTGCGCAGGGTGTAAATTTGAGCTGCAATGGGTGGTGAGGCTCAACCTGAGATGTGGCTTGTCATCTTCTGTCTCAAACCTGTCCCACTGGTTCTGCGGGCATGTCATGTTACTGAAGGCTACAGGAAGTAGTGGGACCCTGAGATCCTTGAAGGTTAAAGGCCTTGGGGAAACTTAGTCTGGATGACTTGCTGTGCAGATGGGGGACTGGTGCCCAAGGGGACTTTCCCAAGATCTGCAGAGTCAGTGGCAGAACTGGGATTGAAACCTGGATCTTAGCACTCTATGGCCAGCTCTTCGTATGTCCTGGTCTCTGGCCCTTTCTCTCAGCAGCCGAAGGACTCAAGGATAAACCCTTTTTCTTGCAGTTAAGGTTCAAATGAAGAGTTGGAAGTTGGATGAGAGGGAAAGAGAAGTGGTTAACATAGGAGGACTAAGCTGAGGGAAGCAATGAATGGGAAGAGGAAAAGGAAGAGATTTTTAGCAGAGCTGGAGCAGCATCAGTCCTACACAGGAAGAGATGGAACTGGAGTCTGAGTAGACACAGATGTGCTCTGAGGTTCCTCCCTCCTCCCCACAACAAGCCCCCATTCCCACATCTGGTTGCCAATAGATACAAAACGAAGGTTCAGGTGAAGACACAGGGAACGCAGATGAGATGGACCAAATAGTACTGTGGGGGAGGAGAGGAATCTAAGGATGGGGTGGGGTGGGGAGCAGGTGGGGTGGTGGGATGGGCTAAATGAAAGCATAGAATGGCCTGGAAGAGCTGGTAGACACAGGTGGGTGGTCAGCAGGTAAGCAGCAGGCAAGGAGGACCAAGTGGTCTGGAGAAGTGAAGTGTGAAGCTGGGAGGTGAATGGGGTTGGTGAGGAGGGAGGGAGAGATGGCTGGTTGTGAGGAGAGTCTCAGCAGGGAGCTGGAGAGATTAATTTAATAAGGCGCAGGGACAGCAAGGGTAACTGGGGAGGGAGAGGCCAGGGAGCAGAAGTGAAGTTGAAGCTGAGATGGGTTGTGGGGTGGTAACAAATGAGCTGGGGATGTGAATGGCTAGGGAGGGAGGGACAGGTCCCATGCAGTACCTCCTGCTTGTGTCTCGGCGTGGTTTCCTGCTCCGGCTAGCGGGATGTGGTAGAAGGGAAAGGATCCAGCAAGGTCAGTACAGCAAATGGAACAGAGATACCGCAATGGGCTTGGTCCAACAAGGAGCCCAGAGCATTCACACTCGACCAAGCAGTGGGGGCCGGGGAAGCTGGGTGGGCTACCAGTAAGGCAGTGAGGTAGTCAGAAGATATGGGGCGTGAAGTAGGGAGCTGTCTCAGGAAGGCAAAGAAGAGGACTAGAGGCAAAGTGGGCAGGACCACGCTCAGCAGATGGGACATGTGAATGGAGTTTCATGCTTCTTGTTATGAAGAAGTGGTGTGCTTCAGTGGGGGTGTGCCCAGGGCCTGTATTCACAAGGCAGAACTACATGACAGACAAAAACCTGCCTAACAATTGTGCCAAGAGGAAGCTCTCCCTGGTCTGACATGTGTGTGTGTGTGGGAAGGAGCTGCATCTGTGTGCACGAATCTAAGGGTGAGTGGTATATACATAAGTGAGTGAGGCTGAGGTTGTACATTCCTGCATTAGCATGTATATGCAGCTATTAAAAGTGTACACACACCTGAGTGGGGCATGGAGTAGCAAGAAGGGGATGCACTTGTACCTCACACTTGTGAGGGCCCTAGATGACACCAGATAGTGCTCTGGAGAGGAAGGGTGAGGTGCAGATCTAGATCTCAGTCAAAGAGGCAAATCAGTAATGGGCAAGAGGAGCCTGAATCTTCCAGGGAACAGAGGGCCCCTCTAGGAAGGCAGGGCAGAAGGAGGGGAAGAGTACAGAGTGGCGAGCATGCCCACCACCCATCCCCACCCCCACCCTGGAATGTCTAGGGACAAGCGTGGCCCAGGAAAAGACTGTCTGTGATGCACCCCTCCATAGCAGGGGTGCTTGGCCACAGTAAGGGGCAGGGGAAGGCCAAGGCTGAGGCGAGACCTAGGATCGGCCTCCCAGGGCAGAGGGTCTGTGAAAGTCAGGCTCCTACCTTCAGCTCCTTGATCTTCGTAGGAGTTCTGATCTCTCCCTCCTCGGCCTCTGACCGCCGCCCCCCAGACTCGCCATCTTCCTCTCGCTTGTCACCATCAGCCCCTGTGTCATGGTTCTCGCTGACGGAGGCTGGGCGGGAGAACTCTGCTGAAGGGTACAGAGATAGCCAGGTGACCATGTGAGATGTCTCCCCTGCACAGACAGGGAATCAGTCCACCCACTGCCCAATCACTCCTGGAATGGAGCTGACTCTTCCACCCTTCAAACCCTCTACCCAGAGGAATGAGGTCCCCTTCCCCAGGTCACAGGGCTGGTAAGCAGCAGAGCTGCTTCCCAGCTCAGGGCCCCTCTTGGTTTATACAGCACTAGACCCTGGGTTCAAATCTCAAATCTATCTATTCTTGGCTCTGTGACCTTGAGTAAGTTACACAATCTCTCTTGGCCTTATTTTCCTCATCATAAGCAGTGATGATGAGGAAAGCCTACCTGAGAAAGCTGAGGTGAGGAGCAAATAAGCTAATGAGTGTAAATATGAAGAGTGGCTGGCACAGAGTATGCCTTTAATCAATGTTGACCTATAAATGTTGCTGAGTCTGTCTGGTGGTTGTGGCAGAATATTCACTTGATCACTATTTAGCAACACACAGATATTGTGAGATTAGCTTTTACTAGTGAAAGCTAAAGTCCTAACATTTGCAAATGATATTCCTTCCTTATAAGTAAGGAAAAATGCAAGGGGATCTCTGCAATAAAATCTTACCCACTGGCTTCTGAAACTCCTCCCTCCCTCCCTTCCTTCCTTCTCTATCTCTTTCTTTCTTTCTTTTTAGAGAGACAGAGTCTTGTTCTGTCACTCTAGCTAGAGAGCAGTGACATCACCATAGCTCATAGCAATATCAAACTCCTGGGCTCCTACCTCAGCCTCCCAAGTATCTGGGACTATCAGCATGTACCACCATGCCCAGCTAATTTTTCTATTTTTTAGAGACAGGATCTCCCTCTTACTTAGGCTGGTCTCAAACTCCTGACCACAGAATTGCTCCTCCTTAGCCTCCCAAAGTGTTAGGATTATAGGCATGATAAAACACTTTTCTGAATAGGAAAGAAGGGTAGAATTATAGCCTGTTCACACCAGACACTGGACATAACCTGACTACACTCATGGACTGTGTCTAGGTCGAAAATAGGCTGGAAGACACTGAATTAAAATAACCAAAGCACAGATTATCCTTGGAGTTGGCCTAGATTTTAAAAAGAGAATAATTATCCTTTCTATTCATATATATTCACTTTGCAAAGTACCCATTTATACACATATTTCATTTGGTTTGCACGATACTCTGTGCTGATGGCTAGAATAGGAGTTATAATTCCCATTTTATAGAAGATAAATTGGGACCTCAAGAGGGGGGTCCCAGGCCAGGCGTGGAGGCTCATGCCTGTAATCCTAGCACTCTGGGAGGCCTAGGTGGGTGGATTGCCTAAACTCACAGGTTTGAGACTAGCCTGAGCAAGAGCGAGACCTCGTCTCTAAAAATAGCTGAGCGTTGTGCCGGGTGCCTACAGTCCCAGCTACTCAGGGGGCTGAGACAAGAGAATCACTTGCGCCCAAGAGTTTGAGGTTGCTGTGAGCTGTGACACTAGGACACACTACTGAGAGTGACAATGAGAGTTTGTCCCCCAAAAATAAAAAGAAAAAAGAAAAAGAAAAAGAGGGGGTCCCAGTAGTGACCTTCCAGTGGGGATTAGAAGAAACCAGACCTCCTGGATTACAATTTAGTTTTCTGCTCCTGCTCTAATGAGCTTCACCAGCTCTAAGCTAACCCCTGCTGCCTGCCAAAATCCAGGTTTCATTTGGTCACTGGCATAGAAATGCAAGCTACAGAGGAAGGACAGTACAGATTCTTCTTTCCTTTTGCATATACCTCAGTTCTCTGTCCTAGCTCTATCCAAGGAGAATAAGCAGCTTCCTTTGCTTCAAATGGACCTCTGCAGAACTATACATTCCTCAAACGTGGACAGAAATCTTGAGGCAGGTTTCACTTTCATACCCCCAGAAAAAGTATCAGACTCTCCTAGGCATTTAGAAAACTCCGAGGTATGCTTCAAAACCCTTCTCAGGTGTCATCTCTGCAAAGCCCTTTCTGCCCTTCCCATATAAAATAAATTCTTCCTTCCTTAAGGCTGTTTTGCATTTTGTACATGCTTCTCTCATTGCTTGAACCACATTGAATGCTTTGAAACCTGCTATTCTATGAGCTTCTCAAAGAAAAGGGCCGTATTTATTCACTCCAAATACTATTAATACAATCAGATAAATGCTTTACTAGCACAAGGCCTGGCACTTATGCTGAACTAACTTGTCTAGAGGCCTGTCCCAGAGTGTTTTGGGTTTATCCACTTTTCCCCCACCCAAGGCCCTACTTCCACCTTTAAGCTACTCTCTACAAACCTAAAAGCAATAATGATGGGTACCATTTATTAAGGTCCTACTATTATGTATATGCCATGAACAGTTAGGTGTGTATGTTTAGGCATTATTAGTTCTCGCTATGGACACAGCAAAGTAGTAGTACTTATTTTGCCTAAGAGGAAACGGGCTCAGGGAAGTTAACCCATCCATTCATTTAGATATTTATAGACTACTTCCTGTGTCCATGGAGCAGCTGGTGAATGTCAAGGTCAAAAAAAAAAAAAAAAAAAAAAAAAAAAAAATTTTAAAAAAAACCTGCCAAAAAATAAATGATCCAATTGCCCCAAATTC
>CAUYPK010064223.1:0-41106 GCA_963574355.1 Loris lydekkerianus | reverse complement strand
GCAGAGGGAAGGGGATTGGTGGTGTTACACCTGCAGTGCATCTTACAAGGGTATATGTGAAACTTAGTAAATGTGGAATGTAAATGTCTTAGCACAATAATTAAGAAAATGCCAGGAAGGCTATGTTAACCAGTGTGATGAAAATGTGTCAAATGGTCTATGAAACTAGTGTATGGTGCCCCATGATCACATTAATGTACACAGCTATGATTTAATAAAAAAAAAAAAAAAGAAAAGAAACTTTGTCTTTATTCTAATGGGTTTGGGGAACCTTTACAATATTTTAAGCATAATAATGACCATCAAATTTGTGTTTGACATAGTTGTGAAGTTTTGGTTAGATATGAACTATGAGGAAGCAGATGACCTGTAAAGAGTTACAGTGAGAGATAGATGATGATAGTATAGACTGGAGGCTGGCTGAAATGATTGTGATATTATTAAAGATGGAAAAAATAGGTAGATTGAAAAGATTTGGGGTAACATCAGTGAGCCTTGGTGAAGGAGAAAGGGAATTAAAAAAATAACTTCTAGATTCTCACCTTGGACAATGGGATTCATAGATGATTCTGACTTTGGGTAAGATATAAAATAATAAATTAGAAGTCAATCTGAAGGGAAATATGAATTCAGTTCTCAGCATGTTGAACTTGAGATGACACTGAAGCATTCAAGTAAATATGTCAAGGAGGCAAGTTGGAATATAAATTTGGGGTTCACAAGAAAGGGCTAGAAATGTAAATCAGGCAACTGATGTTGTATAGATAGTAATTGAATGGAGGCCATAGGCATAGGTGAAACCATCTTGGAAAATAGCATTGTATGGTATTCAGAAGGAAGAGAATGTAGGAAAGGAATCAGGGACTAAAGCTTGAGGATTACCAACATTTTGGTGTACATGCTATCATTTGGGAATTTCTGATCAAGCAAGGTGGGAATTTACAAAAGAAATCTGTTGTATTTAACAACATTGAGTCATTAATGGTTTTAGCAAACACAATTTTAGTTAGTGGCGCATATTGGAGAACAGGACTCAAGTGAACTGAGGGAGTGAAATGAGAGTTGTTGTAGAAAAATTTGTGAATGTTTGAGAATAGTGAAGAGGAAAAGAGATATGGCAATAGCTGGGGGATGTGATGGAGTCAAAGGAAGGTTTTTTTTAATATAAAATAAATTATAGCACACTTAAGTGTTGATAGGATGAATGCAAAAGAGAAGAGGATGTTGAAATACAGAAACAAACAAAAATCCACAAGAGAAGTGATTAAACTTGATAGAAGGATGACACTCCTCTGTATAATAGGAATGAATGAGGAGACAAATGGTGCAGACCCTTCAACTGTGTACACTGGGAAGGTGGACAGGTAGGAATTTAAGGTGTTTTCCATTTAGTCGCATCTGTCTTCCCCTCTGTGTCCTTCCTTCTCTCCTCCTGTAGCCTGTATGTGTGTGTGTGTGTGTGTGTGTGTGTGAGTGTGAGAGAGAGAGAGAGAGAGAGAGCGAGCGAGCATGGGGGGGGTATGGGGTGGTGGAAAGGCAGAAAGTGGCAATATGTGCATGTGTGAATTAAAGGTAAGTTTATCAGTAAAGTGAGGGAAGAAGTGAGACATGAGATATTCAGGAGTTGAGGAGATTTGAGATGGTCTGAATTAGTTCTTGTGGAAAGTGGGTAAAGAATTAGATACAGAAACCTAGAAGGGTTGTCTAGGGGTTTAGAAAAGCTACTGAGGTTACTGATTGTAAGTTTAAAGCAATTTCAATCTATATTGTTAACTTTCCCAAGCAATGTTTGACTTTCTAGGTATAAGAAGAGGGAACACAAGTTTAAATAAGAATGAGACATTTCTAGTTGGGTTTGAAGGGGAAGAAAAGTTAGGTTTGGTGAGAGAGTTTTGAATTAAAGACTCTGGGTTCTAAGTTTGAAATAAAAGTAATCAAAGAGAGTAAATGTTTGTAGATGAAGGTATAATTAAATGAAGGTGCTTACGTGATCCACATGGCTTTGAACAGGCAAGCTAGGAAGATAATAGACCACGGTCAGAAGGCAGGCGGCTGGAATTCGTGGCTTGAAGGGTAGAGAGATTTCATTAAGAGAATGCATAATTATGATGTGTGAGTGGGTGGCTGAGGTTAGTGGAGAAGGCTTTGAGGTATTATAAGGTCAACAAACTGAGAGGTGCAGGTGAATATTGCAATCACCCAAGATAATTGCAGGCATTGTTTAATGTAGACTGTGAGGAAGCTGGAAAGACCTTCATGAATAGGGAATGGCATGAAGCAATTAATTTGCAATAATAACAGATCAATAATTATAATGGACACAATAATAATAATAATTAAGAACTACTTATTACTTTTTTTCTGCCAGGAATTAAGGTAATTGCTTTATATGCATCATCTCAATTAACATTTATGATAAGCTAAAGGTATGTTATTACGTGGTATCTCCACTTTAGAGCTGAGGAAACTAAACCCACAGGATTTTTAGATTCAGAGAAGTGTCTCTCTGTCAAAAGAACTCACAATCTTTAATCATTATTTTACAAAGAGTCAATAATCTATTGCAAGAATTAATTGTGATATGCAAATGTGAAAAATGTAAGCACATTTGATTGCTAAACTCTAGAATGAATACAAATGTAAAAATGTAAGGCATTGATAATACATCGATTATTTCATTGCTCCTCCAAGCTAATTTCTTCTCTACTGCATGCTGCAGTAATTAAACCCATGCTTATGTGAATCAAATCACAGTCCATTAGTCTACAGCCAGAACATGGGCTTTGGTCAAAAGAAGCAGGGCTACCTGGATTCACAATGAGAGTCAGGGAGTGCATCTCCTATGTTCGTCTCAGTGGTGGGCTCACAGGGGCCTAATTCATTTTCTTGTCATTTTCTTGTGGTGCTGTGAAGCAAATGAAGATGAACAGATCCTGAGTTTCAGAGAATATTTTCTCTCTCCGAGTCACAATAGCCTGAAAGGCAAGGGTAACTCCCACGAAAAACTGATCAAACAATCAAACGCACACTATGTTCATCAGCTATAGGTCCAATTGTCATGTAGAGATGGCAGATCAAGGTGAGTAGAAGTCAGGAAAGTCTTCATGTGTGAAATGGATCTTATGCTTGACTTTGAGTGCTGAGGAGGATTTAGATAAACCTCCTTTAAGGCAATCAGTGACATGGTGCCGTGTCCCGCGTCACAGGGTACACTCAGCACATTCTTACTGATTTATGCCTGGACAGTAAACACGCAACAGGCATTTTCTGGATCTAGACTCTCTGAAATTATAAGCTATATATATGTTATATATTTTTTCTTCTGACTATTGTGTATGAGAGAGTATGTATGCTTTGTATAATTTTCCTGAGCTTCTAAGATATTGCACAAGGCATTTCTTAAAGAAATATGTAGTGTGTATACACATCCCCAGTCACTTGATTGAGGTGAATTTTCCCCAGTTGACTCTGTGTAGAAGGAAAGATGTGTTCACTTTGACATTGTGATGTTCTTCATTGGAATGTCTCTTTGGTGCACATAGAGCAAGGCCACTGGTGGTTCACGTTTGTGGCCTTGTGGTGACAGTTTTTAATTTCCACTATGTAACTTATATTTCTGGGGTTTATGTCTTTCAGTAGGGGTCTATCCTGAGATGGGGGTCTCATTTAAGAGTATGAAGTTTCAGAATATTCTGGAAGAAATCCACCTTGTGTTCTCACTTTCTTACACACGTGCACAAACATCTCCCCCAAATACAATAAAAAGACATGACTCCACTGATGATGCCACAGTTAATATATACATATGCTACAGTTTTAAAAAAGGACATAGATTAAAATGACATTTGCCTGGCCCTTCTGAACAGATTTAACACGATGGACACACAAGCGAATGTAACATTTTAAGGATTCAAATTTAAATATTCAGTGGCTTCATTCTCTGAGCTATTATTTCTCTGGAATTTGAAGCATAAAACCTAAAAAAGTATTTTTTTTCCTCTTGGAAGCAGGCACATAACTCCCATTAACTCCAGAAGGAGGAATTATACATGAGAATGTGGGCAGACAACAGACAAATAAGTATTCATGTTCAGTTGCTAGATTAACCCGATAGCCTATGATAGATCTTTGAGAGCCTTTATAGTCTATGAGATCAATAATCCATTATAGCTCATACTGGTGACTAAATGAGTTTGGGGATTGGTAATGGCATCTGAAATCTTTTACCTTTAAGCCTTGGCTTGTAATAAATCCTAAGTTCCTCTTAGGCATCACCACCTGGTTGCAATAAGGAAGTCTCAGATTCAACACGTTAAGGAGGGCATAGCAAATAGCAGGCACTCAATACATATTTATTGAGAAGGGATGAACAGAGAGAAGAAATTTCTTTCCTCCATTCTCAAATCTTTTCTGATCTCTGCTTTCCATGTGGGTTATGACCACTGCTCCTTCACTCTTACATTAATCTCAGTGTTTCTTCTACTAAATTAGGATCTATTTTAATTGTCATTGGGCATATATTTTAATTGTCATTGGACTTGCTAATCAAAGGCTCTTTTTTGAGGGGAGTGGGCAGGAGGAGTTGAATCCATTTGGCCCTCTGGAAGCTGACACTGAAAGTGATGCCTTAGCCTTTGAATTGTAATCTCCCAGGGGAGGGGAGAGAAAAGGACAACATCCCCAGTGTCTGTATGAGCTTTGGGAAAGACATACGTGACTAGAAACAAGGCATAACAAAGTTAACATGTTTAGAACATCTATATGTAGCTCAGTATAACAACTTTTGTTGACATTTTTTCATTTAGTCTTTGCAAGAATACTAAAAAGAAAGTATGTCACAGCTCCATTTATAAAGATACGAAAACTTTTAAAGAAGTTTAAAAACTTTCTCCAGGCTACCAATCATGTATATCTTTGACTAGAATTCTAATCCAGAAGAGTCTGAGTCAATTTTTGTTTTTTTCTCTCATTGTTTTTATTATTTGATCTTGCAACAGTGGTTACTCTGATGGTGAGAGTGTCTCATCTTTAATCGAACTTTTATAGGATTTATGATGTCAAGAATGAACTATGGCAAGCCACGATGATAGTGGCTAACAAGCTAGAGATGTCACATTCATGGACTTACATTTTACATGCTTTAACACACACGACACCATTTGATCATTATAACAAGCCTGTGAAGAATAGGGCAAGCATTTATTGCCATCCTCCTCCTCAAAGTGCAGATGACAAAACTGAGGTCCACAGCAACTTATTTTTTATCTGAAATGGCAAAGCTAATAGGTGATCTTCTGATGCCAGTGCTCATTTCATCACAAAAGACCGTCCCTCGGGTGGCCATGACTGCTAGCAGTATTGTATCCCTGAACACCCACTTTTGCACTTTTTGGAATCTCCCCTCCTTTTTCTTTCTTCTATTATACAGAGTTTTAAATCGTTTTTAATTATTGTATTCCTAGGAGCAGTGGGAAGGGAGGAACATAGGAACAGAGTCAGGAGACTTACTAATATGGCTGTAGGTGATGCAACAATAACCTGTAATGAATTTAAAGAAATATTACCCTTCTGATCCTTGTATTATCTATGAGTTACATAAGGATAATAGTATCTGTTTAACCAATAAGGGTGAATTAAAGATAAAATGAGGTAAATAATGAATATGCCTTCAGTTATAAGAATCACTATGTTAATGCAAAATTGCCATTATTTTTAAAAGGTAAGAACAAAGTACATATGAAATGATGTTTTAGGATTCCTGGTATCAGACCTGGTATCAGATCAGAATCCACATCTCCAATTGTCCAAGATTAAAGCAACTGATGATTTCCAAAGCTTGAGGTTTTTAAGGGCAGGGACGTGTCCACTCAGGCTTCGTCCTGCATTGTCTTGTGCATGGGGAGGGCAAAGTACAAGTGTGTAGAGTGGAGGGAATTTGATTTCCTGTACGCCAGGCTCTGGTTCTATTTTTGCTAAGATAAAACAAATGTTTTTCAACTGGATTCTGACCCAGATAATGAGTGATATAATAAAAATGTGTATCGAGGAACCCTGTGGAATAGAGATGGAGAAAGAAAGACAAAAGGAAATACTTCTGGCCTCTATGTTTACATTTGTGTATTCAATGTAATACACTTTTACAAGAATGATAGAGCAGTACAAACTGTGCCTCCCACTGAGGGGACTTACACAATCTCAAGATCAGCTGTTTGATGCTAGAGATTTCTAAGTCTTGTTACAGAGATAAAATATGATTACATGGAACTATGACAAATAAACCAGATAAATAATAATTACTACTTATTTTGTATTACTGATACATATTGAATGAGCTCTTAATACATGTAGATACATACCCACAGTCTCTAAGTAATTATCACAGTAATCCTAGGAGATATTGCAATTACTTTAAGTATATAGATGTCAAACCAGATAAAAGAGGTTAAATGACTTACCCAAGGTCAGATAACTAGAGATTGGAATACTTGGGATTCAAATCCAGTTCTTCCTGTGGCCAATTATGCAAATTCTGTTTTGATGAAGAAGTGTTAAATTTTGGGTTGCTGATGAAAATAACAATTGAAATTCTTGGATTGGGCTGTCAATGAATAATATTAACTAAGTTTGTCACTAAAAGAATAATGTATTTTGGATAGGCTGGTGATGACATTCATATTGTGGGTAAAAGTCATAAGGAAATCTTTATTAGAGGAGAAAAAATTGCCATATTGTCAAAACATTTTAAAACTTAAGGTAATTTCTGTGGATTTAAATTTTATCATTTGAGTTATGGATTTTTTTTTCTTAATATGTATCTATTCAATCATCAAACTCAAGTAATACCATGCACAAGCCAGGTGGCACTTAAGTTCTAGGAAGACAGTATTGAATAAAACATAAACACTCCTTCCCTGAAGACTGGGGGTAACTTCCCACTTTGGGGGTATAGATGTGCTGGAAATGATCAGCTGACCCTGGAGATAGGTAGCAATCAGCATTGCTCCCCTGACCTTTAAACAAAAGTGCTAAGCCACTGAGGGAGGAGCCACACTTCCTTTCACCTCTAATGTCATCAGAGGAGGATAGAAGAAAAATCCTTGTGCTTCTCAGTAGAGAAAGGAAACCTTTCCTCTCCCACGAACCAAGCAGAGAACCACTGGTTCTGGAGGAACTACAGTAGAAGGAACATCCACGCTCATTGAAAAGAAGTATGTAACCTTGGGGTCAGGAACTTTGCAGTAAAAGAAAGAAGAGGTCTGTTACTTCTAGGTGAGGACAGGAGAATTTGGTTGCCATTGGGAAGAGAGTCAGGTAAGCTTAAATACCCAATTCAGAATCCCAGGTGCACAGACCCTGTTTACAGCTGAGCTTGAATTAAGAAAGCCAAGTAGTACCCGCTTCCCCCACCAAGCATTGATAAAAAGCTACAGCAATTTACCACTAGAGAAAGACAAGAACAGGGACATTCTCTGTGGTATTAGGACTGCTGAAAGCTGAGGGTGGATCAGGAAGACTGAGAAATCCTTCCTATCACTAGAGGAATCTGAAGTCTGTGCTGCACCAAGGGTAATGATGATAATAGCGGCACTCAAACACAACTCAATCATATGTACAAATGCCCTGACCGGAGAAGAAATATGACCATTTTCAGGACTAAATACTATTTATTTCACTCTCTCCTATCCTTCTATAATAGTGTATGTATTAGAGTCTTCAGTCAAAAATTATAAGACCCACAAAATATCAACACAAAATTACCCTCATGAACAAAGACAAAAATTCTAAACAAAATTTTAGAAAATCAAATCAAACAATAAATTAAAGGATGCACTATGTCCTCCTGGTGGTTTTTATAAAAAAAATTCCATACTCAAAAACCAAACAATATCAGTAGCCATGTTAAAAGACAAAAAATAAAATTTACTTCAATAGATGCAGAAAAGACATTGAGAAAGTTCAAGATGTGGTTGTGGCAGAAATTCTCAACCCACTAAAGGCATTTATTAACAAACTTCAGATAATATTATACTTAACAGTGAAATGCTGACAATTTTCCTTCTCATATCAGGAGCAAAGGAAGTGCCTTAAGTCTGTGCTGTTAAAACAAAATAACTTGGACTGGGTAATTTATAAATAGTGAAAAATTATTGCTCACAGTCACAACAATAACTATGTTGCTATATACAGTTATTTAAAGTTATTTAAAGGAGCTATAGATTATTATTTTTCTAAAAAATGCACCAAATGTATGCAAGTACAAATGGTATAAAGTCCAAGATCAAGGGATTAGCAGATTTGGTATCTGGTGATGCAAGAGCCTATTCATCACAGGTGGTGCCTTCTATGTCTTCAAGAGAGGGAGGTGGCCAAGAAGGCTCCTTTAAGCCTCTTTTATAAGGGCATGAATCCCATTCAAGAGGATGCTGACTCCTACCTATCTCCTGAAAATCCTACTCTTAATACTACTTGTTACATTGGAGACTAGGAGAGATAAATATTTGGGGAGAAATATACACTCAGACCATACTACTAAGTATGCCTGTTTTTAGTATTGCCATTTAATACTTTATTGGAGATCATAGCCAGTGCAATAAAACAAGAAAAATATATTAAAATGTATGAAATTTAAGGACAAATTAAACTATCTTTATTCATTAATGACATGATCATGTGAGAGGAGGGAGGGGGGAGGTGGGGGGAGGGAGGGGTACTGGTGGAATTACACCTGAGGGGCATCTAACAAGGGTATATGTGAAACTTCGTAAATGTGGAATGTAAATGTCTTGGCATGGTAACTGGAAAATGCCAGGAAGGCTATGTTAACTATTGTGATGAAAATGTTTCAAATGGTCTGTGAAGCTAGTGTATGATGCCCCATAATCATATCAATGTATGCAGCTATGATTTAATAAATTAAAAAAAGAAAATATCCAAAAAATTACAAGAAAAAAAAACCCTACTGAAACTAATAAGTACGTTTAGCAAAGTATTGGGATGCAATGCCAATATGTAAAAATCAAATGCACTATAAAACGCTAGCAATAAACAATTTGGAATTTAAACTAACATTTAAAATTACACCAGAAAAAACATAAAAAGCTTTACAATATGTATAAAGTTCTTGTACAAAATTTAGAAAATGCCACTGAAAGAAATTAAAAGGTTTAAAATAAATGAAGAGACATACTTGTCCTGGATTGGAAGCCTTACTATTGGTAATATATCATGTGTTTCCTCCAATTCAATATGAATCCGATCAAAATCCTAGCAAGTTTTTGCTGAGATTGATAAACTAATTCTAAAATTTCCATAGGAAGCAAAAGACCTAGAATTTTCAAAACAAATTTGAAAATAACTGATTTGGGGAACTCATACTACCTCATTTACTACAAAACTACACTAATAAAACCAGTCTGATGTGGGAAAAACAATAGAATAGAATTGAGAGTCCAGAAATAGATCTAGATAGACTGAATCAATATAATTTCAACAAATTTTCCAACTTAATGCAAAGGAGAAGTTAATTCTTTTCAGACAAATGATCCAAGAGCAAGTCTACTTCCATGTGCAAAAAAAAAAAAAAAAAAAAAAGAAAAAAGAAAAGAAAATGAACCTCAGAATATAACATGATATGAAAATTAGCCTGATAAAGATTATAAACCCACAAGTATAGATTGTGCTATAAAACTTTTAGAAAACTGGAGAAAATATCTGTGACTCTCCATTAAGCAAATATTTCAAATGTAGGACATATAATATGTGAACTAAAAAATAAACTGATAGATTGAAAATTATCAATATTAAAACATCCACTCTTTTGAAAGATGTTACTTAACAATTGAAAGATAAACATGGCCCTGATAAAACCTTAATTTCAAAGAAATAGACTCTAGAATTGTGAGAGACTAAATTTTTGTTTTTTAAGACCCCTAGTTTGTGGTAATATTTTATAGCAGCCCCAGAAAACTAAAGTGATCAGTATTAGACAGACTAGAAAACAGCAACTAAAATATGAATACAGTATAATTTTTTTTTATATTTGGAATAAATTTGGTACACTTTTAAGAAAAATAATATGTATGGCAGGTCAGAGTAGTCCCTTTAAATGAAGGTCAAGTTGATGTACCCATACTAGGTATGCCCATCAATGTAAGTTGCCTAAGCAAGTGGCTCATATTTCTAGCTCATCATACATATTTTCTCTGTCATAGCATTCCAAATAACATTATTTTACTAGATGAAGAGAGGTATTAGATCCATGCCCATAGGATACACAGGTTTTAAATGTACCCTCCTACCTCAAAGCAACTTTTAGTAATGCATTATAGCTCAGGTGGGATAACAACATGTTGCAGAATTACAATGTTATCCGAATATGCTGTTTATAATACTCTGAACAGGTGACCTACACGTGAAACCATCTCTCCTGAAGCCAAAAACAAGGAGCCAGGAAACAAGAGGTAGAAGTGGGAGTGGCTTCTTTACTCTTACCCCTAAAAGATCAACTTGTGGGAATTTTATGTCTGCTCACCAGTGTTTCAAGTTAGACTAAAGGAGAAGTCATTATGCCCTAGAGAAATCACCAAAAACTCTTGTGAGAAAGTACAAGAGTTTTCAGTAGTTTCTCTAACCTCATCCCATAGACCATTAGCATTGTACACTGCCAGGAGTCTTGGTGGGTGCTTCTTAGAGATTCTTGACATTTGCAAAGCCTTCATGGACAATTTTTAGGAATCACCTACTTTGGTGCTATAGGCAGCTAGGATCTTTGTTACACACCTTTCTAACCTCTGTTCTCCAGCCCTTTCAATGGCTTATTAGCCTCTAATTCCTTGTATGAACCCCTTCCTACGTGGAATATCTACAGTGGTGATTGCTTGGATATTTGGTCCCTCCAAATTTCATTTTAAAATTTTAGCCCCAGTGTTGGGGCCTAGTGGGAGTTGTTTGGGTCATGGAGACTGACCCCTCATGACTGGCCGAGTGCCTCATGGAGACTGACCCCTTGTGACTGGCCGAGGACCTCATAGAGACTGACCCCTCATGACTGGCTGAGTGCCTCATGAAGACTTACTCCTCATGACTGGCCGAGGGCCTCATGGAGACTGACCCTTCATGACTGGCTGAGGGCCTCCCCTTTATCAGTTCACTGACAGCTGGTTGTTTGGTTCTTTAAAGTAGCCTGGAACTCCTCTCACTCCTTCTCCTGCCATGTGACATACCTGCTCCCCCTTCTCCTTCTACCTTGATTGGAAGTTCCCTGAAGCCCTCACCAGAAGCAGATGCTGGTGCCATGCTTGTTCATTCTGAAGAATCATTAGCTGAATCAAACTCTTTAGTTTATAAATTATCTGACTTCAGGCATTCTTTTATAGCAGCGCAAAATTGACTAAGACAAGTGCATTCTGTTTTTCCGCCTGAACCCTAAGTGATATAGGGTCTTCATGACTTGACTATGCCTCCAGGGAGAAGAAACTCATCATTAAAGGAGGTACAGATTAGGGAATTGGTGTGAAATGTACATGTAATGAATTGGGGTAAAACAAATGTGTAGGTAGCCACATGGAGCATAGTCTAATGGAATGAAGTTTTAGACAAATCTTTACATCATGAATATGATGAAATTTTATATGGAGATAATATTAAATCTTGCCTATAAAGTGTTACATGGCTAATAAAACACTTTCACTCACATTGTCCCTCTTAGGTTTAAAAAGAGGTCTAAGTAGTGGAGAGGTGAAATAATATATCCGCTGTTTCATTCACGTCATCCCAATCACATATCTCAACACCATGGAAAGCCTGTGATAGGCATCTCAAACACTATGTGCCCTTTGAAAATGATAAAACTGAGGCTTTGAACTATTAGGTTCATTCCATTCATTCACTCATTGAAAACAAATTCACACTGGTAATTAGCTGTGGTTCAGGCACTGTGTTATCCATCTGGGATAAAAGAATAAACACAGCAAACATATTCCAATCTTCATTCTTCAGACTTTAAATAAATGATTTTTTAGTATTATAAATATGAAAAGGGGAGCAGAAAGTGCTATGGAAACCTCAAACTTACTCAACTCAGCAAAAGCCTTCTTGAGGAGCTAATAGCTCAACCATCATGCAACCTGAAGGTTGAGTGAGCAGCAATGCCTGGCCCAAACTCACACAGCCAGGAGACGGAGAAGCACATTTAGGTCCCCTAGCTCCCACTCCAATGTCTTCTTCATTATACAAAGTCAGGGCTGTGACTGCTTTCCTGTCTGTGGATAGGAAGGGGTGTTTTTATCAATCTTGAATATAAATAGCATATTGAGTCCTCTATGCCTAGTTTGGTTTGACTGTTGCTCCCATATAAAAACTATAAATTTCAACAGAATATTCAAAATCGATATGGCAGTGCCTATGTAGTTCTAATATTTTACAAACACTCATTTCTGTTTTAGGGTATATAAAAGGAGACTAAACTATTAGATTGAATTGTATGGAATTGCAAATCTTTAATAATGTTGACTTCAAAAATAATAGTTTCACGTGATTCTTACCTAACATTGACCTAACAAACCCAGTCCTATGTTAGAGTGTTCTATGCAATTTTTTAAATTCCTTTTGGAAATATAAGATTTACCTCAATAAAAAATAATCACTGTAGATAAAAACAGTATTAGCCCCAGATAACCACCAAGTCTGAGGGAACTAAAGGAGTTTGAAAGCTGCATTGTAGTCATGGAGAGAAAGCACTTTTTAAAAGTTATCTAATTACAAATTGACTTGACCATGTCTGTAATTTGAGAATTAAAGATCTATAGGATATAATTGACCATTTATGTTGAATCAATAACAAATTGACATAAAACAGTCTACATTATAGTGGGAACCATGGTGACACTTTGAAACATACTTTCTAAATGTAAATTGCTTGAAAGTTTGAAATGAGCCATTGTCTCATAATGGTGGGAGAAAATCTGAAATAAGTAAATATTTTAATTGCTAGCATTTGATACTGAGGAATATTTATAAGCAAACCAATGTAATTTTAAGATTTGGGAAACTTCCATTTTTAAAAGTTGTATGTAATTATTTTCAAAAACCTTGTTTTAGGAGGAAGTGGAAAAACATGTATTTCTGTATATTGTTGGTGAAACTTAAAATTGGTAATATCTTTTAGGAGGAGAATTTTATAACTTGTACTAAAAATCAAAGAATGTTCATACATGCATTCTCAATACAGGTGAGAATAGCCCCCACAAGGGTGACGGATTCGTTCAGGCAGAGATCTTACTCTTTTAATGAATAACACACAGATATACCTATAATATATGTAAACATATATGCAGAATGTTTGTGTTATTAAAATTACATCAGGGGTCATTAGGAATGAAAAGTCTAAAAAGCTTCTTCAGAGAGTAATAATGAGAGAAGGATGAAAAACATTGCTTATATCCACTGAGGAAAATCCAAACTGTGTTTCTCCCACTGTTCTCTCACAAAACACTTCTGACACCAGGTGTGTGGGGATGTCTCCCAACCAGCAAGCAAGCTCTACAGTGGGTACCAGCTAAGTGTCCTCTAATTCACTTTCAACACTGTTTACCTGGACATAGTGTCTAGTCACCCAGGTTGAACACCCAGTCTCCTAAGACTACCACCCACTTCTGATGCCAACTGAGCCCCAGGTTTTTTCCTCCATGGTAAGACATTTATAGACCTTCTCTTTAGGTTCAATGAATTCGCTAGAGTTGCTCACAAAACTCAAAGAAACATTTTTTTTTTTTTTTGTAGTTTTTGGCTGGGGCTGGGTTTGAACTCGCCTCCTCTGGCATATGGGGCTGGTGCCCTACTCCTTTGAGCCACAGGCGCTGCCCAAAGAAACTTTTTTTTTTTTTTTTAGTTTATTGGTTCATTATAAAGAAAATTATAAAAGATACATTTGAAGAGATGTATAGGGAAGGTATGGAGGAAGGGGCACGAACATTCCTTACCCGCTCTGGCCCTGTGGGTGAGACACCCTCCATGAACCTCAGCTATCCAGAAACCTTTTAAGTCCTGTCCTTCTGAGTCTTTGTGGAGGCTTTATTATGTAGGCATAATTGATTAAAGCATTGCTGTTAGTGATCAACTTAAAGCAGTCACTTACCAGTGTGTGTGTGGGGTGGGGGGGGGGGTGGGGCGAGGGGTCACAGGACTGTTTGTTTTTCCATGTCCCTGAACCCTTCCATTGGCATGCGACTGTTAACCTTCAGTCCCTCTACTGTCCCCAGGGTTGCAGGATGGGAATGTAAGTTCCAACCCTTTACTCACACCATGGTCTTTCCTGTGACCAGCTCCCATGCAGAAGCTTCCTAAGGGCTGGCAGCCACCTGTTGCCTTATTAGCAAACAAAAGACATGTTAGAGAGTCCAAGGATTTTAGGAGTTGCGTGCCAGAAATCTGAGTCGAAGAACAAATATATATTTTATAATATCACACTTTGAGCCACTAAGCCAACAAGTATAGGAATTTTCAGAAAATTATAGAAATGTCATTCCAGGGACAGAATATAGAATATTTGCAAATATAAAGCTAATAAGATATTTATAGAAATGTTGTTTGTAATGATTAATTGGAGGAGAACAAAATTTACAAAAACAGAGCACAGGGAAGGGGGCCAAGAAGGTGGGATTAGAAGCTGACAGTATCCTTGCATAGAGGATTGAAACTGAATAAATATCTACCTTTGGATTGATTGAGTGAGAGCACTGGGAATCCTCGGAGAGGATCAATGAAATAAAAATTTGTGTCTTTAAAAAGATAAACAAAATTGGCAGCCCTCTAGCTAGATTAAACAGAAATAGAAGGGAAAGGATTCAAATGTACTAAATCAGAAATGAAAAGGAGGTATTGTAACTGATAACACAGAAGTACAAAATATCCATGATTTCTGTGAAAACCCCCAGGAGCACAAAGTAGGAAAATTAGAGGAAATAGACAAACATGGAAATATACCACCTCCCAAGCTTGAATCAGGAAGAAATAGAAGTCCTGAAGAGATCAATAACAAGTAAGAAGATTGAAACAAAAATAAAAACTCTCCTCATAAAAAAAAGCCTTGACCCAAATGGAATCGCAGTTGAATTCTACCAGATCTGTAAAGAATACCTGGTACAGGGGGTGCCTGTGGCTCAAAGAGTAGGACGCTGGCCCCATATACTGGAGGTGACGGGTTCAAAACCAGCCCCGGCCAAAAACTGAAAAAAAAAAAAAAAAAAGGAATACCTGGCACTATTCTAATGAATTTATTCTATAACATTCAGAGGGAAGGAATCCTCCCTAACTCCTTCTACAAAGCCAAATTTACCCTGGTATCAAAGCTGAGTAAGGACACACTCACAATGAGTAAGACCCATACCTTTTATGAACATAGATACAAAAACCTTCAGCAAAATACTAGTAAACCAAATTCAACAGCATATCAAAAGAAAATCCACCATGATTAAGTAGGATGCATCCAAAAGATGCAAGGATGGTTTGTTACACACAAATCAATAAATGTGATTCACCACGTTAACATTAACAGAAGCTAAAACATAGACCATATAGTATCTCAATGTAGGAATAAAAGCATTCAATAAAATCATGATAAAAACCACAAAAACTAGGCATAGAAGAAACATAACTCAAAATTGAGAAAGCTGTATATGACAAACCCATAGCCAACATCATACTGAATGAGGAAAAGTTTAAAATAGTCCCCCTAAGAACTGGAACAAGGTAAGAGTGCTCACTGTCACCACGTCCATTCAGCAGAGTGATGGAAGTCCTAGAAGAAATCAGACAAGAGAAAGAAAGAAGGGGTATCTTAAATTGGGAAAGAGGAGATCAAACAGGGCAGCACTTGTGGCTCAAAGTAGTAGGGCGCTGGCCCCATATACCAGAGGTGGTGAGTTCAAACCCAGCACCAGCCAAAAACTGGAAAAAAAAAAAAAAAAGGAGGTCAAACCATCCCCATTTGCTGACAAATAATCTTCTACCTAGAAAGGCCTAAAAACTCCACCAAAAGACCCTTAGAATTGATAAAATGAGTGAAGTTTAAGGGTAGAAAATTGATGTACACAAATCAATGGCACTTTTATATACCAATAGTAGTCTATGGTCGTAAGGAACAGTAATGGACTTCTAAACTAAAAAGGAGAAAGATTAGGAGGAGGGTGACTTCTAAAAATTTACAAATCGAGTACAATGAACGCTATTCTGGAGATGGGTGCACTGAAATCCCTGACTTCATCATGATACAGTTTAGTTAAATTAAAAACACACACACACACACACACACACACACACACACACACACTTGCACCCTCTAAATATTTTGAAATTAAAAAATAAAGTTTTGGGAGTATGATGAGAGCATTTTACGTTAAAAAGAGGAGACTTAAAGTAAACATGATTGTTGTCTTAGAATGTTTGAAGATTTATATAATAGAAAACTCATTTATAGTGCAAAAATAAAACCCAAATACAAAAAAAGAACTCCCAAACTCCCTCAGAGTAGCAGGTGATTAAATAAATTGTGAAATAGTTCTACCATGGAATGAATGCAATCATTTAAAATGTGGAAGAAATTTTTGTGATATAAAATATATTCATAATACCACAATGGAAAAATATTTAATGTAGTTATTTTGTCAATGTAGTAGACATCTATATATAAAACAAAATAGACAAAAGGATTCATACTAAAATATTTATAGTTATTCTCAATGAGTGGGGAATTACAAATAATGATTTTTGTCATTTATGTTTTTATTTTATTAAATATTTAATTATGTCAATTTAAAACTCTGCATAGTTTGAAATTTTAAAGAACACTAAATTAATGAACAATAAAGAAGTTTCATTTATCTCACCCCTTCATCCATCCACTTTCACCTATTTTACACTATTTGCTTTTCATGGTTACTTCCATGTAACTTATGTATCTTGATTTTTCTTTACTTTTTTTGTTGTTAATTATGGATTTCTTATCATACTAGGATTTGGCTTCCTTATCTTTCCCCCAATAATCACAAACACCTCCCCCTCTACTAACTTTATCAATATCTTTATATCATAAACTTTGTATGCTCAGTATTCTGTTTAATTTATTATGGCTAAAAAATATATATAGCTACACTGTTGAGTGTGTAGTTACTCATATATTTTTTTCTTGAAGCTAACATGTGCCTTATTTGTTTTCTTAACTTTTCATGAATCTAATCTTTGCAACTCTATGACAGATGTATAAAACTTCTCTATAAATAATTGCATGCCATAACACACCAGCCTTGTTTTTGTGCTGACAGTCATCTCTTCTGGAGCCCTATACCTTCCTATGTTCCTTTTAACTAATTGGAATTATTCATGGCTGTTGTCCTAGAGCTTCTCTTTATCATTAGCCTGGAGATACGTATTTTTAATTTTCTTCTACTTGGGATGATTAGTTTTTTCTTCTCTCCCTTTCTTAGTTTGTTCCCGTGTGTTAGTAAAGTATGACATTTATTGGCTTCACGACAGAGAACACATAGGAAGTAACTTTGTTGAAAAAGCTCATATTTAACCATGTTGTGAACCAGCTTATGTACTCAAATGTTAGTTTGGCTGAGTATGGAATTTTAGAATCTTAGAATAATTTCCCTCCAGAACCTTAAAGGCAATGCTTAAGTGTCTTTCAGTTTTCGCTCTTTATATTGAAATATCAGATGGTATTATTAATACATATAATTACTCATATGTTGCATATAATCTTTTTCTTTTTCAACTTAGAAATCTTCAGAATCTTGCATTTGGCTTTCAAATTCTGAAATTTCTCAGTGGTGTACTTTGCTCTCTTTGTTTCATTTCTTATGCTGGCCATTTAGTGATCATTTTATTCAGAAAAACATTATGTATCAGTAATAGGAATTTTTCTTGGGTTATTTCAATTACCCCTCTTTCTGGAATTCTTTTTTTATTAGATCATAACTGTGTATATTACTGCATTTATGGGGGTACAATGTGCTGATTGTACATATAATTTGGAATGTTTACATCGAACTGGTCACCATAGCCTTCACCTCACTTAACTGTTGTGTTTAGACATTTATACTCTACTATTAATATATTTGACATGCAATTCTTTTTTTAAAATTTTTGTTGTTGTTGTTGGGGATTCACTGAGGGTACAAATAACCAGGTTATAATGATTGCATTTGTTAGGTAAAGTCCCCCTTATAATTGTGTCCTACCCCCAAAAGATGTGCCACACACTGTGACACCTCACCCTCTTCCTCCCTTCCCTCTCTCTGCTCTCCTCTTCTCCCACCCTCCACCATGTACTAAATCATCAATTGTCCTCATATCAGAATTGAGTACATGAGATTCTTGCTTCTCCATTCTTGTGATGCTTTACTAAGAATAATGTGTTCCACTTCCGTCCAGGTTAATACAAAAGATGTAAATTCTCCATCTTTTTTAATGGCTGAATAGTATTCCATGGTGTACATATACCACGGCGTGTTAATCTATTCCTGGGTTGGTGGGCATTTAGGCTGTTTCCACATTTTGGTGTTTGCAAACTGAGCTGTGATAAACACTCTAGTGCAAGTTCTTTCTGGAATTCTTATTTGAATTGTATGGTTGTACTCCTAGGTTGAGCTCTTCAGTTTTTCATCTAACTTCCATCTCTTTTTATTTTTTCTGATTTTTTCAGGTTTACCTTCCAACCCTGTATTGACTGTTGTGATTTACACTCATAATTCTCAATATTATAGCCTTCTCTTTACTTGTGTCCCTTTTAAAAAATAGTATATTCCTCTTCACAAATATCTTTCTGAAAACCAATTGATTGATTTTGGAAGTCATCTCCACCTTTCTGTTTTTTTTGTTTCTTTCTATTCCTTTTAAGTTTTCTTCAGCCTCTATCTTTTAGGTTAAAGACTTCCCTGAAGTATTTAGAAAATATGTTTATTATGATTAAGGTTGTTGTTGATTTTTTTAAAAAGGTAATTGTAAGATCTTTATTCTTTGACAAAGCTTCTTGACTTGTTGGTTTGATGGTTAATAAAGGGATAGGGACCAGCTTGTTGAACCACTTCTGGATACATCTCTCAGTAGGTCCTTTCACGTTTCCTTCCTTAGAGTAAGGAGCAGTCTTAAAAGGTTGCTCAGTGTCCCTGTTTGTTATGGAGAATGTACATACATGGTAGAGTTTCAACTGGCCCTCCAGGTACCAGTAAGGGATTGGCTGTCTTGTTTTTAGTGATACTGGCATCACTTATTCTATAGCCTGTCTAGTGTCTGCTTACAAGCCCGGAGAGGTTATTTTATTTGTTTTTGAGACAGCACGTCTCACTATTACCCAGGCTAGAGTGCCTTGGCATCAGCCTAGCTCAAGGCAACCTCACATTCCTAAGTTTAAGTGATCCTCCTGCTTCAGTCCCCTGAGGAGCTGGGACTACGGGCTCAAGCCACTACGCCCAGCTAATTTTCCTGTTTTTAGTAGATATGTAGATATGAGGTCTCACTCTTGTTCAGGCTGGTTTCAAATTCCTGAGCTCAAAAGATCCTCCTGCCTTGGCCTCCCAAAGTGCACGAGCCACTGCACCTGGCCTAAACTCCTAGTTTTTCAACCAGGGTGGGAGAGGGCATCTAACACCTCCTTATCTTCGACATATTCTCTCATCACATTTCCTTACATCAAAAAAGTAACAATTCTGTAAGTCCTGGGGTTTCCCAGTATTTAGGAGAAAAAAATTAACTTCTTTATTTCCCCGTCTGCTTGCACAGAGCAAAGGGAGTTAAAAGCTAACTATGTTCTAGTTTTACTCTTTTTTTTGGTCACTGAATCCAAACTTGTAGAGCTTCTCACATAACAGCCAATAAACCCAAAGACACGGTGTTGGGGGAAGGAAAGTAACTTTTTTCAGAAATCTGGCAAATTAGTGTCTCAAAGAACCATATTTAGTGTGAACTTTAGGCTCCTTTTTCTTTTAAGGAAAGGGGAAAGAGGGTGGCAGTTGAAATAGGTGACTGATGAACACAGGTATCTGGGCATCAGTAAGGGACCAAGGAGGTCCCCAAACTTCCTGTTCGTGGTCAGTTAATTTTGGTTGATGCAGGCTAGGTTTCCATATCCCTATACATTTTTAACATAGCAGTATTACTGCTGTGCATACTTGCCTTTTCTCCCTGGGAGTTGGGACAGTTGTCATCTTTCTTCTAGAATTGAACTACAAACTCAGTTCTTCCTCTAATCAGCTAGCCTACATGTAAAGCTAAGCATTAGATGCTTTATTATTATTATTATTATTATTATTATTATTATTTGCAGTTTTTGGCCAGGGCTGGGTTTGAACCCACCGCCTCCAGTATATGGGGCCGGCGCCCTACTCCTTGAGCCACAGGCACCACACCACTAAGCAGATGCTTTTAAACTAAAGGATGTTACTGCAGAGAAGCAGAAGCAAAATAGAGCTGGTTACACTAAGCCTCCCTTTCACTGTCACGGTTTCAAACTATTGTTACAGGTTCCACCCCACTATTACAACCTCTTCTGCTCTTTTTACCGTGGAAGAGTTATACCATTGCAGTTTTCTTCTTTGCTTTTAGTGAGATTTAGAATACAGAAATAAGATCCTGGGTTTAGTTTACTACATCTGCCCTAAAATTCTCCTTAACCATTTTTTTTTTTTCCTAGAGGACTATGTTCTACTTTAATAATCATGACAATAATAAATACAAAGAAAGGTAATCTTGTTACACCAGTTGTAATGCTTACTTGCCACCCCAAGACGTCTTTTTTTTTTTTTTTTTTGCAGTTTTTGGCCAGGGCTGGGTTTGAACCCACCACTTCCAACATATAGGGCCAGCACCCTACTCCTTTGAGCCACAGGTGTCTTTCAAGCTATAAAGACTTAGCTAATCTCTCAACATGACCTCTGAAATGTTCAATAACTGTCTCCATTGTGACATCCTCCCCTAGTTCAGGAGTAGTTGGCCCCTACCCTGTGTTTGTTTCTGCTACTAGAGTAGTTGGTAGTCCTTGAGTTCCTGAGCAGGACTGTGCTCTATCTGTGCCTCTCCAGATTCTCGACTATCGCTGTGTAGCTGTGAGCTTCTTTTCATAATGTTTCTCAACCCTCCCACCTCAGATCCCTGCCCACTTCTCATAATTCTACTCACTGAAATAGAATTTCTATACTAGTAAAATATCCCCTGATGTATGAGTAAGGGAATAGGTACAGGATCAACCTGGAAAGTTAATTTTTTATGATGTTGCATTATCAGAGTACTCATATATCACGACATCATTGATGTGTTCAAGAAAGTAGCGTAATTATACCATAAAAATTGTGGTATCATTTAAATTTTCATATGTGCTACTTTAATATGTGTTTTTGTTTATTTGGTTATATTGTAGAACATTTAAGAAGACCGTTAATTCACCCACTTTTCATTAGGTATGGAGCTATTAGAAACAACTGTTTACTCCGTTTTATTAAAGCATTTAATTTTCCCAACACTGAAATAGTAAACTTCTTTCAGTGAGCTCAGGTGAACATACTTTATTTCTAAGACTTAGAAATACAGTAATTTTTTTTTCAGCTTAAGTTTAATCAGGAAAACAGAATTTACTCTAGGCTTTTAAAATACATAATTGGCTGCTGAAAGTTGTTGGAAGGTCTATGAAAGGAACACAGTTATGAGAAATTGAAAGATCCACGTTGCCCTAAATGATCATCGGAATTGAGCAGGGGGATTCAAAGAAATGTAAAACTATAGAGGCAGATTAACCTTGCTGTCATCTGTTGGCCGAGTAAAACATTTTTTTTTTTTTTGCAAAAAAAAGAGAGAAAGAAATCCCCACCAGAGTTTAGGAAATCAGGAAAATTCAGGAATCAAAATCAAGGGAAAGTTCTAATAATTATTACAGCTGCCTTAACATTGAAGAGGTTGATACGTAGAAGGGCACCCTGAGCACTGCAAAAATTCACACCAGTAAAGGCTACAAACCTACAACCACTGTCAAGAAACCAATATCTTCCGTTTCCAGATCTCATGCAGGTTCCTCTCAGTAGTGGAACCCTCTACTCCACGGTGTTATGTGTACCTCTTCAGGGAATTCCCTGTTGTTACTGGGGTTAGAATTTAGGCTTTCATATTTAAATGTCATTCATGTCAGGGTCCCAGAGGTGGTCCTCCTCTGGGATGTTGGCTTGTGTAACAATGTTCTCAAGGGGCTGATGTATTAATCAGAATGGCAGACTCTTAAATTTCAGTGAGAACTGTAAGTGCTCAAGGGAATAGATAATAGCACCAGCCTGAGCTTCCCCTTCACTCTCCACGTGCAAGCAATTTAGGAAGCCAAATTATCAGAAGCTTGCTGGTTGAGCATGAAATCAACAAGGGGAGTTAATTATAGGATTTGAATGTTTAATAGCAGAAGCCTGTGATAGCCTGATGTATCTATTGACATAGTAAGGAAATAGATACATGGTTTCTATAAAGATCAGGTAATCAAATTGGCTCATTTGAATACTACCTTTGAGAAGCCCTGCCAACATAAGGAATCACAGAAGGCTTAAAAGTCTCATCAAGCCTCTTTCTGATTTACACGTTCTTTTTTTTCTTTAATGTTAATCTATTAATGTTAATGTCAAGTTTTCCTGGCCCTAAACTGTTTCTTTGAGAATGTCTTCCAGTCAATAATTCTTATTTCCTTTATTTTTAGTCAAAAGAGGGGAATGTTTGCTATCATCCCTCTCTATAACAGATACTAAAATAAAGTCTGTGTCTTTACAATCTTTTATCATGGCTTTTATCGACTATTTCTACTTTTATGTATTTTAGGCCTGTCTTGACTGAATATTTTGGAAAGGAAACTGTGACATATCCATTTTCATTAGCACATACAGCTGTTGAAAAAGTTATTTGAATGAATTAGTGACTGTCTCAGTAATATCCAATATAAACTGTGGCTGCTGCTATTGCGTTTATTATATTTTTGCCTTGGAAATTATTTGCATTGAAGTTGGATGAATACTTGTTAGAGATGCTATAGAGTCATCCATGTTTATGTTTAAATTTTGTGAGTATTTTAAATATTCCCAACCATGGTAGTATTAATAGTCTGTTTTGGTGGGGTCAGTGGCTAACAAGGGGTAATAACAAAGGAAACAACTGGTAGAAGGGAATAACAGGTGACGAGTATTCCCAAACACTAAGTAATTACTTCTTGAATCACTATTGGGTTTCAAAAATAAGAAAGCTAGGAATTATCTCATGGTTTCCACTCATATTATTTCATTAAGAAATGAGATATGTGGTTAGTATCTTTATTTAATTTTACTGTGATACAACTTCAATAAGGGATATAGCACAAGTTTGATTTGGGGGTAACTATATAGGTCAAGGCTTCACTTATACATATATTCAGAATTCAATAGATAACAATTTTAAAGAGATGACTGAAACACAGGCCATTTTTTTTTTAAAGGTATATTTCAAATCAATGATAAGCAGCTACTTTAAGGACCTAGAAAACAAGCACTTTAAACCAAAGGGAAACAGAAAAAGCAATAGTGAAAAATCAATAAAATCAGTAATTTTCCTTTGTCAAAGATAAATTATATTGATTAAATTCTAGCTAGATAAAAAAGAAGTGAAGTTATAATGATCAGTGTTAGAAATCAAGAGGAGGCATCACAATAGATCCTACAGACATAAAAAGGGTAATAAAGGAATTAACACCTTTCTGTCAATACATTTGATAGTTTATAAAACTGAACACATTCCTTAAAATGTTACAACTATCAAAACTCACTCAGTAAGACCCAGATAACCTGAATGGCCCTGTATGTATTAAAGGAATTGAATTCATTGTTCTAAACATTTCTATAAGTCAAATTCAGGATACAGGTGACTTTATTGGTGAATCCAACTAAATATTTAATGAACAAAAAGTTATAATTTTAAGCAAATTATTCCAGGAAGTAGAGAAAAGGAAACACTCTTCAATTAATTTTCTGATTCCAGCATTTGATGTCAAAACAACATATTAGAAGAAAACTGTAGCATATTCCCCATGAAACACATATAAAAGTCATTTTTAAAATGTTAGCAAATAGAACCAATCAACACTAAAAAAATGCTAAATCATAACCAAGTAGGGTTTATATCAGCAATGCAAAATCGGCTTAACATTTGAAAATGAATTAATATAATTCACTGCATCAATGTCAATAGATTGGAAAAATCTCAATAGATACTGAGGAAGTGTTTAACAAAATCCAGCATTCATCATGATAAAACACCTCAATAGAAATGGATGAAAAGAAAACTTTCTTGACTTGATGTATAGCATTTACAAAAAGCAACTACAACTAATGTCATATGTAGCAGCCCACATAGCCTATGGCTAGGATGAGTGAGCGTTAAAAGAAATACCTGTATAGCTCAATAATGGAACACCTTGGCGAAAAGGGCATGGAGAGGGATTTAGCTCTCCTAACAAGCATGAGAGCTGACGAGAGGAGAGCAGGGGTGAATTGGCTGTCTCTACACCTGTGGTGTTGAGAGGCAAGAGATCAGCCTTATATTAGGCTGGAGGAGCATGTGCGTTCTCTCATGGACCTGCTTACTCTCACTCTGTCTCCTCTCCTGCCTGCAGAACACCAGCATGGCATCTCTCTGCTAAAGACTACCAAGCTCTGCTAAAGTCTAAGATCTATCTTTCTAAGAAGTACTGCTTTAGTCTCTCTAAGACACACTCTCTCTCTCCAGCTAAAGTAGATAGCCCTGTGTACATTGATATGTACGCAGCTATGATTTAATAAAAAAAAAAAAAAAAAAAAAAACAACTCACTGAGCCCATAGGCTATCCCTAAAAAAAATAAATAAATAAATAAAGTAGATAGCCCTCAGGCACCTAAGAGGAATGGTTCCTGAGCAAGGTAGCTTAACGGTCCACGTCCAGAACCTAGTTAAGCCGGCCTGAGACCTGGCCAGTCTTGGGCCCTAACAAGTTGTGTCGGGATGAGATGTGACAGTCATACTTAATAGTAAAAAAGTAAATGATTTATCTTTTAATCAGAAGCAAAGAAAGGATGTTCACACTAGAATCTGTATTTAACAGTGTACTTGCAATATGACAAAGCAGAAAAAAATAATAAATATTAGAAAGGGGAAAAAAAACACTCTTTTGGACAACACAATTGCCTATCTATAAAATTCCAAAGATTCTACTAAAAAATTAAGATTAATAGTGAGTTTAGCAAAGTCATAGTATATAAAGTGAATATATAAAAACCAAATGAATTTTCGTGATAGAAATGAACAATTCGAAATTTGAAAAAATACTATTTAAAGTAGAATTTAAAAGCACAAATTATTAAATAGAATCTTTAAAAATATATGGTAGCTTTAAATGTTGGAAAGTATAAAAGATTGCTGATATAATTCAAAGATGACTTGTATTAAAGAACAAAATATATCATGTTTATATTGATCAAAGTCACAGTATTTTAAGATGTCATTTGTCTCCAAATTATGCTGATTAAAATCCAAAAATTGACAAGCCTGTTCTAAAAATTAAATGAAAAATTAAAAGATGCAGAATAACCAGGGCCATTTTGAATAAAAAGGACAAAGTTGGGGGCTCATATGAACTGATTTTAAGACATAGTATAAAACTGCAGTAATCAGGACATTTTATTGTTCCAATCAATGGAATACAGGAAGATTGGAGACAAATACTCATTTATCTGATCAATTCATTTTGACAAAATGGTAAGGCAATTCAGCGATGAAATGATAATCTGTTTTCCAAATGATGCTGCAACAATTTGGACAGCTACACGTATGTAAAAGATGAATCTCAACCTGATATCTTCTCTGATGTATAAAAATTTACCATAAATGTTGGGCGGTACCTGTGGCTCAAAGGAGTAGGGCACCAGCCCCATATGCCGGAGGTGGCGGGTTCAAACCCAGCCCTAGCCAAAAACTGAAAAAAAAAAAAATTACCATAAATGCATCGTAGACCCAAATATAAAACTTAAAACTATATAACTTCTGAAAAGTCACATAGAAGTAAATGTGACTTCATCAAAATTATACATTTCTTTGTATAATGACTATATTAAATCAAAATTCAAACCTCAGATTGGGAGAAAACCTTTGCATATTATATGCCAAATGAAAGGACTTCCATCTGAAATAAGTAAACACCTCTTAATATTCCATAATATATATAAAAAAAAAACTATTTAAAAAGTGGATAAAATACTTAGACATTTTGCCAAATAAAAAATATAGATGGTGAATATTGTATGTTTAATTTCATTGGTTGCTACAAAAATGTGTATTAAAACCACAATGATATATCACTATACACCTATTAAAATGGCAAAAAGCAAAACAAAGAAAAACCCCTGACAATACCCTATGTTCAGAAGGAAGCAGAGCAACTGAAACTTCGATAGTTTGAAAAAATGCATCATGGTGTAGCCACTTTGGACAACTTTGAGCAGTTGCCTACAGCGTTAATGTATACAGTTCTCATACAATCTAACATTCCCACGCCTAAGTACTTTACTGAAATATAGGAAAATAATTGTGTACAATAAAACCTGTATTTGGATGTGTACAGTTACTTAATTTATAATCACTAAAAACTGGAAACAGCTCCAACATCCATGAATGCTGAATGAATTAACATATTGTGCTGTCCCCATATGCTGAAATGTTATTTGGTAATAAGTCAACAGACTGCTGATCTATGAAACAGCATAGAAGAATCTCAAAAAAGTATTATACCATGTGAAAGAAACCATATGTAAAGGTTACAGACTATATGATCCTATAAATTTGCAAAACTATAAAGTAAGAAATAAAAATCAGTGATTTACAAGGCCCGGGTTGTCAAAGGAAATAAATTTCCAAGGGGCATGAGGATACTACTGAGGACAGGGAAATTATTTGATGTCTTGATTGTGATAACAGTTCTATGTCTATATGTGGTTATCCAAACTCATCTAAAAAGGGTGAAACTTACTGTATATAAACTTCATCAATTTTAGGAATGTAAACATCACCTAAAGAATTCATTCCTTCCCCTCTCTCTCTCTCTCTCTCTTTCTTTCTTTCCCTTTCTTTTTCTTTCCTTCTTTTCTCACAGGTCCACACAAAAAGCCTGTGAAATACACATACACAAACACATCTTACTTATCCCACACAACATTTTGATAACATCAAATTTTGGCTGGGCATGGTGGCTCAAGCCTATAATCCTAGCACTTAGGGAATCTAAGGTGGTGGATTGCTTGAGCTTAGGAATTCCAGCCTGAGCAAAAGCAAGATCCTATCTCTACCAAAAATAAAAACAAACAAACAAAAAAACAAAAAACAAAAACAAACAAACAAAAAAAATAGAAAACTAGCTGGGCACTGTGGTGGACACCGGCAGTCTCAGCTATTTGGGAGACAGAGGCAAGAGTATTTCTTGAGGCCAAGAGTTTGAGGTTGCTGTGAGCTATGATGCCACAGCACTCTACCCAGGAGGACAGAGTGAGACTTTGTTTCAGAACAAACACCCCCCAAAAAGAAAACTACATTAAACTTTTTGCATATGTAACATTTTTAAAGTTGGAGCTCAGTTATTCCTGTATCATAATGAATCTCCAGAATAGCTACAAATAATGTATTTAATTTAAAGTAGCACTTCTCCAAGTTTACAAACCGGTGTGAACTAAAAGGAAGACAGAGTGGAAATCAGATCTCTTTTCTGCTTTAATTTTTTCTTTCACATGCACATTTACTTCCTGCAGTAAATTTCAATGTAGCCATGGAATCATTTTCTCCACAGAAGCAAATGGGAGCATTCAGAGGTCCCGAAGTTCCGTTAGTTCTAAGAAATGTGTAGAGCTCAGATTTCACAGGTTCAAGGTGGGAACCCATCCCTTTTTCTGTAGTAGCTTTCAAAAGTATTCTCCATGGTTGCTTTCAACAGAGTTCAGTAGTTGGGACAATGAGTCCTGAACTAAACCAAAGCAAAGATTTCAGTCCTTGTCCTCCAGGTGAGGACACCAGCAGTGCAGATGGAGACGGAGGCAAGTGGAAGGCAGAGTGAGTTCTGAGGAAGCATCTGTGATGAGACGCAGCAGCTTCATTAAGCAGATGAAAGTCGTGAAACAGTTCTACAGAGGGATCTGCCTAGAGGATGGTGATGTTCCAAGTAGATGACAAGGCACTGGAAAGATTCAATAAATGTGCTAGGTGGGAAAACCAAACTGTTAAAGAGTGCTGCAGGAAGAAATAGGAAAAACATGGAATTGGGGCAGGGCTTGAAGTCTAAGATTCAGAAAGCATTTTGGAGCCTTCTGAAGGTGTAGTCCCCATGTTTAAAACAGAGAACGGACTAATAAAGAAGAGGCTTCAGGGGATGGTGGGAAACGCATGGTCCTCAGGCTGGACCGTGGTGCTGAAACTTACTTAGCACTGCATGAGACCTGGGAGAAAGTCATTAAACATTGATGAACATCAATCTGCTCATCTGTAAAGTTGAAATAATCACATCAGATATACTTCATAGGATTGTGATGAGGACAAAATATTTTATTTTATATATAAAAGATCAATGGATTTGTTCCTGCCTTTAAGCCCCATGCTCCCTCACCACCCTCCTGTCTTGCACCCAAGGAGATGAAGGATACCGTGCAAAATGGAAGGGCAAGAACAGAGGTTCAGACCTGTCCTGGACCATGCTGGAGGGGAGGAGCGGCTGCCGAGCACAGCCCAGGGCATCCCTCATTTCCCTGTAACTCTGCAGCCCTTCCTAATTGGCTTTCTGCAGATGCTACTAACAATTCCTACCAATTTGTTGCCCCAGGTTTTATTCCCTGATATTGTTTGCAAGTCTCTTTACAATCACTGACTAGCTCTGTTTTAGATTACTTCCTCCCAAGTACAAGGTTTTCTGAGGATAAAAATGTACATTCTTCCATTTCTTAGATAAATGATTTTGTCTCTTTTCCAAGACAGTATTTGGCCCTGAGATAGTGTTTCAAATAAACACTCTTGCTCCTTCTTCTGAATTTGGCCAAAACCCAAATGGACAGCGTCATCATGAAACTACAAAGAAACCAGAAGAAGGTGCCTGGATCCTCGTTTCATCCTTGGCAGTGGCTGCTGCGTCTGCTGAGTGTGGTGGGTCTGGCATAGCTGCAAAACTTCCACTCGGGTTTTGATGAGAATGGAGACCAGTGGGTTATTTTTAGAGACTAAAGTTAATTTAGTAATCATGTTATTACTGTTTTTATAAATAATAGTTAGAGTCATACTAGGATGTAAGAAAGGAAAACACAACCTCATTGTGTATTTACACAAAGTTAGAAATCTTTATAAAGAAGCAGCTTAATTTTTCAGTGTGTTTATGGAAAAATCCAGTACCAGTTTTCTCTTTCAGATATATACGATGGACTAACTTCAAAAGCATTTTCTTTTCCCACAAAACCCACTAGAGCTTTCTTTATTGAGGTGCATAAAAATAAAAGGATTTGTGTTTGGGGTAATGGGGAATCTGGCTTTTCCTCTTCACATCTTTTACTTTATATTCATTACCTGATTATAAGAATGGCTCATTCACCCATCTAGTCAACTTTCTTTCTTCCCTTCCCTTCCCTTCCCTTCCCTTCCCTTCCCTTCCCTTCCCTTCCCTTCCCTTCCCTCCCCTCCCCTCCCTTCCCCTCCCCTCCCCTCCCCTCCCCTCCCTTCCCCTTTTCCTTCCCCCCTCCCTCTCTTCCTCTCCCTCTCTTCCTCTCTCTCTCTCTCTCTCTCTCTCTCTTCTTTCCTACTATGAGCAGAACAAGGTAAACAGAGATCTCACCTTCAGGGACCTTGAGAGCATGCATAATCCCCCAGACATTAAGTACGTATTTCACTGTAATTATAGCCTAAGTACAGTTAACGTAATAGCAAATAGCAAGAGATTCATTGTTCCACCTTTTTCTTCATTGAAAGAAGGTTTCTATGAGGAAATAATATTTAAGAAATGCCTGAAGGACACACAATTAATGATTAAAACATTTGCTGGGAAGCAGCTTTCGAAGCATCGGGAAAGAGTAACATTGTCAGAGGCCTGTTGAAGGTCTGATGTCTAGTGGAGTAATCGGGATAGGGCAAGGGAAGAGGCCAAAGAGGCAGGGAAGAGCCTCATAGGCTATGCAGAGAGTCTGGATAGTTGCTATTTTGTCATTATCTTTCATCTGTGGAATGTTTGCATTTGCAAAGTATCTTCACAGTAAAATCTCACTTGATAGTCCTGGATCTTGTGAGTTCCAGGGGAAGCTCAGAGGAGACCCTGGAGGGTTGTTCATATTTGCAACATCCATCTATAGTTACTAGAAAAAACTACTTTTCCAATTTATTTTAATATTGAGAGTCTATTAAGAGGGAAATATAGAGAAACTGGTTTAGGTGCTAAATGAGTACTCCATTCTCTATAATAATAGCTAACATTTATGTCTGAGTACTTTATGTATGTTAATGCACTGAATCCTCTTAGCCTTGTAAGGAAGGTACTGGTATTATCCAGTGTTTTCATGAACAGAAAAATGAGGCATGTGCCTGAGGTCACACACTGGTACATATCAGAGGATGACTTTCAGTACAGATGTCTGACTACAAAGCTCCCAATACTAAATTATAATGTGATACAGCCTTGTCCACATTTTTGCTCCTCTCTAAACTCTGATGCTTTGCTTTTTGTTAGAAGCCTTTATGTCTTCATAGAAGCAAAGGATTATTCTAGGCATTTCTATAAGGTCTTAGATTTTCTTTTAGTGTATAGCTGTCAAAGGAAAAGTTAACATATAATATGATACATACACTTACATACACACTCACCGGCGTGTACACACACACATATATACAAGCACAGGGTGGACATAAAGTTCGTGTGTGTGTGCTATTGACTATGTTAAACTATTTTAAATTGCACATGAACTTTATGTCCATCCTGTATACATACATATATATATATATGTGTGTGTGTGTGTGTATATATATATATATTTTAAGTCATTGTACAAGGTCTCAAAATTAAGTTTGGTAACCTGACACCATACACTTATGTTGGCAGCACTGTACAAACAACTCAGTAAGGTTTCATAAACTTGGAATATCAATGTCTCATAGCTGTATTTGTGTTGATGTGTGTTGTTATCTTCCTGAGTGGCATTCATTATTGATTTTTTTGTGTTTTTGCATGCTGTATGATGATAGCTTTAATAGCCATTCCAGAAAAAAGTTTCAATATTGCTTTGAAGCATGGACTAGGTCCTGACATTGGTGCATAGCTTCCTAAGGGGAGTACTGCAAGTGTGACAGCAATGATTTTCAGCAATGAGGTATGTAGCACATATTCTAGAGTAAGTTAGCAAACTTAATTGTCAGACCTCAGTGTGTGTGTGTGTGTATGTATGTATATATATAATGTGTGTGTGTGTGTGTGTGTGTGTGTGTGTACAGTTGACTTACCTATTAAAAAGAAGATAAAATTTTATAAATGTCATAGGTTAAACAACTGAGATCTGCACCTAAAAATTAAAAATTAATTTTTCTTCATTCTGAATTTGTATTTTATCTCTGGAGAGTTTTTATTATATTCACATTTATAAAATTTCTATTACCTGGAAACATAATGTTTTCCCTTTGTTCCAGGGGTCTCTGTGGGTCAGACATGAATCAGATAGATCATGGATTTTCTGTTTCAAAATGCTTTAAAACATCCTTATCAATAATCTAAATCATTCTTCTCCACCTTCCAGTGACTCTTTCTAAACCTGTCAACTTATGGATATGCAAAGATTAACAAGGTAGAGATGTTTTTATTAAACGTTTATCAGATTAGAAAGAAGATATGATTGAAATTCAGTTTCATCATCAGCTCTGGATTTATAAAAACTATGTTTACACAATCAATTATCATTTGGTCAATAGATATTTATTAATCAGCTACTATGTTTAAACTTCTGTGAAGATATTAGTTAATTAACAATAATTAAAATATTATGGTCCATTGCTTCATAGAGATTAAAATTCAGTAAAAAAGATGGACATTAAATAAGAAATGTGATAGTCATATCTATCAAACAGAAACACATGAGAGAATGAACTGTGTCAAATACATTGATCTGCAGAGTCCTTGTGATCTCTACCATGTGATCATTCAGTTTTAGTAAGTCAGGAGATACACATTCTTATCTGGATCTGTTACTGAGCATTTGTGTTACCCCTGAACAACCAGAGAATCAGAATATTCAAGAAATAAAGGATTATAATACCTCTCAGTACTTCATCTTCCCCATTTAAAAAATGCAGGCAAGGGAGTATGGGGTGGTTTAATTTGATGGTTCTGAAACTTGAACATATCAGAATCGCCTGGAAGATCTTAAAAACACAGTTGATGGGTCCTACCTTCTGTGCAGGGATTTTAACCACTGAGATATGCTGTTCTCACAAGTTCCCTACCTTCCTAGGGAACTTCCTAGGAAGGCAGTTGAGGGTCATGCCTTCTGTGCAGGGATTCTAACTGGGTAGATCTGCACCTGGCAAGAGACTGCTGTTCTCACTGGTTCCCAGGCGATGCTGGTCTTGGGACTATAGTTGTGAACTTCTGGCCCAGATGATATGGAAGAACATTTTTAACTCTGGAGTACTATGTACTGCAAAAAATATCACTGTCTATATGGCTGTCTAAAAAAGTTTTTATAAGTTACTACTCTGGTAATTATTTTCTTCTATGAAGTGAGTTTATTGTGAATTTTATTTAAGTTTTGCTTGTCTTACAATTCCAAACATATTTTAAACTATTAGAAATGATTTATTTAACCTTAAAACTCAATGGCAACAATATGTATCCCTCAAATCCTTGGACCCAGACGACCTTAAATAATTATTGTAGAGAGTACCCAGCTGGAGGAAGGTCAACATAGATAAATTTATGGTATGAATATTCTTTAATCATAATCATTCATTATACATATTCAATTTATATCCATACACATATCTAATTATAATCCACAGATACTCAGCATCTGTCAGTCCCAGGAAAAAGAAAACAGCTGAATTAAGAGAAAACATTTCTAAAGTGATATAGAAAATCATTTTCAAAATCTTTGAGTCAAAGTATTTGTAGTGTTTCAACATACTTTTTGAATCTTCCTTAGGAAATAAATATGGAAAGACACGTTGGTAAAAGTTATGAAGAGTGGACAAAAGTAATTTCTTACAATGTAAAACACAATTTGGCTAACATAATAAAAAAGATTTACACATTTACATAGGCTTAATGTCAGACTTCTCCGGCAAGTTCTAGGTAAAGGAAATTAGTAATTTATCTGTGTTATTAGAAGCAGACTATGTTAAAAACAGATAATACAGTAAATCACTCTTTCTTTGGGGCCTGATTTTCTATTTCTAAAATGAGAAGTCTAGAATTGATGACTTCCAATATCCTTTCTGTCTTTAAATTCTGCTACCCTCCATTCTAGGCATGACAGAATTAATAGTTATTTATTATGTTCTGTCATATTTGATGATGAGCCTGCTGGCCAGCAGCCTTTGAAAAAGATGTATTTGGGGAGAGAACAGGTAATGGTGAACAAATTGTTGTAAATTGCCTTATCCTGCTGAGATAAAGTCATCATCACTGCCTTTGTTTTCCTCTCGCTGAACTTTCATTTCTCTATTTCTGCTTAACCATTAGGCAATCCAAATATTTTGTAAAAGAGATTAAAATCAGAGGCAGATTTCAACTTGAGGGTTTTGTTTGCAGCACAACATTGAAGGCCACATCTGTAAAGCAGAACAAATAAGACCAAAACAAAACAAAGCAAAACCCTCTCTCTTTTTTTTTTCTTTTGGTAATTTCAAAAGAATAGCATGGACTTATGGTCTCCCTTTCCACTTTGGGATACAAAATTACCTGGGACAAATGGACATTTACATGATTTCGTATGCTGGGTAAATACAAGTTAGATTAGATGAAGGACCTAGGCACAAAAATGTAGGTGAAAAAAGGTGGAAGATCATAGAATGTCAAGTTGTAAAGGATATTAAAAATCATCTTAGTCAAAGCCCTCCTTATGTAAATGAGGCAACTGAGGTTCATAAAGACTTATTCTTTTCTAGAAGCATAATTCTATGTTTCAGTGAGTTAACTTGCCCCACCTGTGAGCCTAGATGGGACATAACTGACATGCTTTAAATCATACTAGCCAAAAGAAAGATGGTGTAGCTAACATCAGGACAACAGCCTTCAAAGCAAACTTATTATTAAGTATTGTATAACCAGAAAACATCACCAATTTTAAATGATACATACCAAAAAATATAGTTTCCAAGTATATAAAATAGTATTTTTCAATGTCTTTCATCTTATGACACACTTGAACCTATAGTTAAACTTATGTGGCACACTTAAATTATGCTGATAAAAAAAAAGAATAGAAAAAAATGTATTTACTGTGCTTTGAACTTCTTGTAACAATAATTTAATTAATGATCATTAAAATTTTTCACAGCATACGCTGCTTGACAATCACTGATATAAAGGAAAAATTGACAGGTATATGCAGAGAAAAGAAATCTACTACCATTATATGTATAGGATATTTTAATGTCTCTCTCACAATATCTAGTTGATTGAGTAAAAAAGTCACTAATAAGAATAAGGAAAATTCAAACTACAAAATAACTTAAAGGTCATACAATATTTCATACAAGAACATTTCATACATTTTTCTCAAACATGATGGAAAATTATGTAAGTATGTCATGTTCTAGGCCATAAAACAACTAGACAAAAATTCTATTTTAATATTTGCATTTTCAGACCCAAATGCAATTAAGATACAAATCAATATTATAACAATTACACACAAATATTTGTTTGCATATTTTAAAAATAATTCAAAATTACACATGGACACAGATATAGTCTACTAAACCTGTAAGGAAAACGTAATCTCAATGTAGTATAAATGCTTCCAGAAAATAGAAAAAAATGAGACCATGCCTTATTTTTTCCAAACTTGTAAAACCTTCAGAGCAGAACCAAAGAAGTAGCATGCAAACATGAAAACACAACGCACTTAATGAACATAGGTGTAAAATGCTAAAAGCAAGAGAACAGTAAAAATATATCCAAATCCACCATTGTTAAGTTGGGTTTATGCATGGACCATGTTATAGACTGGATGTTAGCATCACCCAAAATTTATGTTAGGAGGTGGAGCCATTGGAAAGTAATGGAGTCATAAGGGTGATGCCTCATGAATGAGATTAATATCTTTATAACAGAGACCCCAGAGAGCTCTCTCTTCTTCCCGCCCTGTACTGATGTAAGACATTTACAGTCTACAGTCCAGGAGAGCAGCCTTGTTAGAATCCTGCCATGCTGGAACTCTGGTCTTTACTTTGACTCTAGAACCATGACAGGTACACTTCTGTTGTTTATAAACCACCTCGTCTATGGTGCTTTGTCAAAGCAGCCAAACTATGAGAGAATGCAAGCATAACTTAATGTTAGAAAATTTGTTATTTTAACATTATACCTCAATGTTATCTTATTATTTTAATACATACATAAAAGCAATCAATTCAAATGAAAAACTCTTAACAAATTCTAAATCTGATAATGTGTATCTAACACAGTCTATAGCAAGGATTGTATTCAATGGTAAAACATGAGAAGCATTCTCCTTAAAAATCAGACAGTGGCCTGCTATTATTATTACTATTCATGGCAATGAATGGAGTAATTAGGCATTACAGTTAGACAAGAAAAATAAAATATATAGCTAAAAGGAAGCAACACAAATGTATAGACAAATGAGAAAAGCTTGAGTTGAGCAATGTTCCTGGCGTAAACTCATTATACAAATGTCAGTGGAAGTCCCTTATACCAGTAATAAGCAGCTAATAGCAGGAAAAGCTCTGTTGATAATAACAACTACAGCCCTTGCTGTTAAGGAATTCATATAACAAAAGCACTGGAACTTAATTTCAAGAAAGTTAGAAAATATTATCAAGGACCATAAAAAAAACCAAAAAACAAAAAACAAAAAACATGAAACTATGTATGTATAACCCAGGGATGGGAATACTCAAAAAGTCAGAAAATAATTATCAAAAAATTGACCTTCAAATCCAAAGCAATCAAATTAAAACCCCAGCAGGTTTTGCTTTTGGGGATCTAGACATCAATGTTTTGGGGGCAATGCCAAGATCAATATGGATGGGCAAAAGGTCAAGGAAAATGAGGAAGGGAGATTTGTTTTCTCAGATATCAATGCTTATTATAAATTTTAGAACTCAAGCCACGTGCTATATTTAAATATTTTCACAGATACACAAATTTATCAGTAGGACAGCTGGGAGCAATGCACATATCCAAGATGGGGGAAAAGAGCAGTGGGAGTCTGCACCATGTGGTGAGGGGTAGTTTGCCTCAAGCATAGTTTAGAATTGCTAGTGCATGATAATATAATTTGGAATAGGTTTTAGCTATATTATTATTTAAAAATTATTTTAAATAACATTTTTACATTTTATTGTTATTTTAAAAGTTTCTTAAAATACCATTTAAGTATTATTATTTTAAAATATCTGTAGTTGTAGGTGGTGTGTCCTCTGAGTGTGTCCCCCTAGGGAAGGATTACACCCCTGTTCCTCTTCCTGTGTACCTGAAACATATGGGGCGTATGAGTGCAAACTTGGTCTAAAATCAAGGAAAGCATTATATATTGGTAGGGTAAGAGTAGGTTAGTATATAAATGATAAAGAGGTAACATTTCCATATGAAAAAATCAAATTTGGTTCTAGAAAATACCTTTAAAAATTCAGGGTAAAAAGTCCTTTTTTTTTTTTTTTTTTGACTAGACAAAAAGCACATATCACAAAGGAAAAGATCGACACATTTAACTTTGCCAAAGAAGGTGAAAACGTGTATCACAATGAGAAGGGCGGGGAGTTCCTCACAAAAGATTAGTTGGAATATATAAGAAATTCCAATAAGAAAATGACAAACCGTCCAGTATAAAATAAGCAGAGAAAAGGAACAGGCAAATCACAGAAAATGAAACAGAAGAGCCGATGAATATATGAAGTGATACTTAAACCTCTCTAATAATTACAGACATGCAAAAGGAAAATAGGATATTTCAAAGCCATCAAATAGCCTGAATCTAAAATTTAATGTTAATAAGTTTTAGTAGAATATGAGGGAATGAGAATTATCTGAGAGCCTTGTTGCGCATGGCTGCATCGCCAACCTCCAGAGTACAAATTGGTACATCAAGTCTGGGAATCATTTTAATAAAACCTGGGAAAGGTGAAAATGTACCTAGTAATCTCACTCTGAGAAATATGCCTTAGAACTATTTTTCTTCTCAATGTTTTTTTAAAATTACAACACACAGGAAGGAAGTATATGTTACATAAAAAGTAGACCTATATAGACATGATGAAATTTAACAAATAGTGCTGGTTCCTTGCCTTCTTGCTACACAAGTAGAACTGTACTTCCTAGTCCCATTAATGGTGGGCGTGTCCTGTGACAAATTTTAGTTGACCATGAGTTGAGAACAGAAGTGATGTGTATGATTTTTTTGCTGAAGTATTTAAATACGGGTGCAAGATTTTTCCATGTGTTTTTTCTCCCTGTCATGGTGAACCAGTTTTTGAGATGGTGCTTGCTATCTCAACCTGTATCCTGGAGTGAGAAGTTGCATATTCAAGGCTCCCAGACAATCTAAAATTGATGTATAGACTGAATGAGTGATAAATAAGCTTTTGACTTCACAAACCACTCAAATTTAGGAGTTTCTGATGCTGCAGCATTACATAGTTCATACGAACTAGTATGGTATTTTACTCAGAGTGTGTAAGTAACAGTTAATACAACCACCCTAAAGCTTAGTCAATGAAAATCAAAGCCATTTATTTGTCTATGAATCTGGGTTTTAGGATGGACTCAGTAGGAAGTTTCTTGGTCTCCAGGGTCCTCAGATAATAGAAAAGGATCATCTAGAGGGTAGACTGGGGTTAGATTGTCAAAGTTGGCTTCCATCCCAGGTCCATCACTTCCATTGAAATGGCTGGAATAGATGGGCTTCTCTCTTCAGCTGAGCTCTCCAGAAGGTTACATGAATTTCTTTACCTGGTGGTCTTGATGCATCAAGTTGACTTGATAACAGTCCAGTGGGTTTGGCACACAGTTGAATAAACACTGATTTAGGAAAACCAGCATATATGAACCATTAGTGTAGAAGAATGCTGTAATGTGCATTGAAGCATTGTTGATATGAACAAAATTCGAAAGCATCTTAAATGTCCATCAGTAGCCAAGTGAATATACTATTCATTCATATTTTAGAACACTGTTCATTGGTTTAAAAATAAACAAATTATTGGTAGGTTATAGCTAGGTAACTGAGTTGATTGATGGATAGATGTTGAAGATATAGCATTTAATGAAAAAAAAATCACATTTTAGAAAAAAAATGTGTAGCCTGATAATACTGATCTTGTCTAAGACGTAAGATTTCAAGGTAATGCTACATGGTATTTTTTGTTTGTTTGTTTGCAGTTTTTGGGTGGGGCTGGGTTTGAATCTGCCACCTCTGGCATATGGGGCCAGCACCCCACCCCTTTGAGCCACAGGTGCCACCCCACTGCATGCTATTTTTGAACTGGTCTGCGGGTGGTTGCCTGTGATTGTTTGACATGTTTAGTCTTCCTATTTCAAGGTAAGAGTGAGGTCAGTTAGGGAGCAGAATCTCAGCAAAGTCTGGAGGCATGAGGAAGTTGTCCATTTTCTGTTTTTTTTCTCTCAAAAAAAAATTTGTATATTGCATATACAAATAGGGAATATGGTAATGAAGGCAATTACCTTTGGAGAGGAGTAGAATGAAAATGAGTAGGGAAATACGGAAACCTACAATCTTTCTACTTTCTTCCATTTTTTAAAGTTGAAAGTAAAAATAGTCACATACTGATATTTTTGGATATTCAGTAATTTATTCCTGTTATTTCAATATTTTAAGGAAGTGGCAAATAATTCAAAATAGGCTATGGAAAAGTGTTATTAAAATATAAGACATTTTGGAGATACTGCTTTTTTCAAGTTATTACTTCAGTTGAATATTTTGACTGTCCAGCAGGAGCCAGGGGGTCTGGCTGGAGCACTAACCCTTGTTAAGAATTTAAAAGCTTGGTCTGATGTTTTTTTCCCCCAAAGAGGCAATATGTAGAAGAACTAGAAAAGGACTAGGTTTCAAATTTTTCCAGGAACATGGGGCCAAAGGTAAGGTGGAATTAGTAAGGTGTCAGAAATGAGAGGCAAAGAAATGTCTGGCTTTGAAGCTAGGTGACATGTGAGGGCGTTCAGAGTTGGAGCAACAGCAGAAGAAAGGTTCCGTTCCAAGAACACAGCTCAGTGCGCTGCGGGTTAGTGAGGGATCAGGCCTGGTTTAGACAGAGGGCTGGGGTCGGCAGAGATACCTGAGACAGCACCTCCATCCCGAGTCACTTGGTTTCTGTCAGAGCTTCTCAGGAATACTTTGTTCAGTGATCAGCTTCCCTTTCTTATGGGAATAATTAAGATAATTCTCACAGATTTAGAGTTCTAAGAAAAAATGGTGATGTGATTTTTCTCTCCAGATAAGACACAGGCTACTTGTTCCCGTTAGACAGAATTGGCAAAAGCAGGTCAGGGCAATTGTATTAGTTTGTCATCTGGGTCTCACAGACGCTGAGACACCACTGGTCTGCGGGTGGTTGCCTGTGATTGTTTGACATGTTTAGTCTTCCTATTTCAAGGTAAGAGTGAGGTCAGTTAGGGAGCAGAATCTCAGCAAAGGCTGGAGGCATGAGGAAGTTGTCCATTTTCTGTTTTTTTTTCTCTCTCAAGAATTGTGAGAATTATGCTGATCCCAAAAGGTGTGCCCAGGGGAACACGAATTACTACTGAATTACCAATCAAGGTGAAGACCGAGAAAATGTCAGGTAAATGTTATCTGTGTGTTGTTTACTTAGACGGCTCCCTGAGGGAAGAGGGCTAAACGGCTAAAATTGAGTGAGTGTTCTGTGGGTCTGTAATTCCTCTTGGCTGACAACTGTCATTGTAACCTTGTATTTGACATTTAAAAAGCACAGTGCTAGAGAAACAAAGTTCTAGACAGTCTAGTGATGCTTTGCTCTGTTTACTGTCTTTACCAGAATTTAGCACCAATGCATTTCATCGTCTTTTCTTTTATGATCCAAATTTTTCCCAATTTATGTGATTTCCCTCAGGTGATTTCTCATTAACAGTTTCTATTGTTACGTTGTTGAGACACAAAGCTTCAAGCATATTTTCTGATGCAAAGCCACTACATCCTAATTCTTAAAATCCTTTTGGTGGTAGTGAGGAGGGACAAATACTGTCAGCTGTTTTCTCTTTCAGGTGGGTTGGAAAAAATGAGTGGCTTAGATATCAGAAAAAGTTTTGCTATCTATTTTGTATGTTCATATATGCTTGTGTAGTAGTTCATTAATGCATTCATTTTTGTAAAAATTTATGAAAGACTTATTGAATACCTACTGATACTGGACTTTCACTCTTCAGTAGGTCTTTGGTTTCAGGGATCTGAAGAATGAACCCATGGACCACAGATCAGTGGTAAGATAGGACTTTTATTAGAAGTAAGAAAGGAATACAGAAGAAGTAAAAAGCACCAGAGCTTCTGGAAGGGAAAAGAACTGAAGAACTCTCTCGGGAGTCCACGTGGGCTCTTTTATCTAGGGGTCTTAGGTCTAGAGGATTACACTCAGCTGGCAGTCGGTAGTGCAAATGAATGAATGTAGTTCCTCCTTCACTAGGGCAAGGTTATCAGGTCCTTTACAGTCTTTGTCCCTGAGAAGGGATTAGGGTGTGTGCTCCTACCCAAGGTGGAACCACCCAAAAAACCATCACAGGCTGCTTTGTTCATGATCTTATCAGAGCCCAGAGGCTGTTTCCCTTGCTTGTGCCTGGAAATGGGGGTCTGACTGCTGAGCTCACCTGGGCCTAGA
>CAUYPK010064220.1:0-14710 GCA_963574355.1 Loris lydekkerianus | reverse complement strand
GAGTCCACACTAGTTACTTATTAAAACCCCCTAAAACCGGGCCCCCACTGAATCAATATTTGTCTTTTTTTTTTTTTTTTTTTTTTTTTTTTTTTGCTGTTTTTGGCCGTGGCCGGTTTGAACCCACCGCCTCTGGGATATGGGGCTGGCGCTCTACTCCTTTGAGTCACAGGCGCTGCCCAACTATGAGTCTCAATTGATTCTTAGCTGAGAGTAACTCCATTCTCTTCCATGATTAATTTTACAGTCAATTAACAACGGATACCAAGTCATTTTATAGTGGGTGTCAATATTTTTAAGTGCCGAGATCAAACTATTAAGATTTTCAGAATGTGTCTATTTTAATATCTAGAAATCAGGTTACATTTTATGAATTTTAACTTTTTAGAACTGTATTATGGTGATTTTGCTGCAGGTTGCTACAGAATAAAGTTAAGAACTTTATGAGACATTTAGTTAAAAGTACCAGAAATGGCCACATCATTATGTGTGAGTCTGTCCCTTGTTTCCCAGCTAATGGGTTGGTAAGCCCAGGCTGCACTGTCCATGGAGCATGCCCACCTGACCCAGAGTTTATTTTGTTTTTGTATTCTGTTGTTTCACCATAGGTTGACCATGCTGAGAGAGGCCTCTGATGAAACTGTGGCTGAAAAAGAGGCTGAAGTTAAAAAGCCAAAGGGCAGTAGCTGTACAGAAGACTCAAGTCCACACACTAGTGTGTCCGAGATTAATGAAGACAGCAGCCAGCAAGAAAATAACTGTGCCAATGACCTGAGAAGCCGGCCACCTGCCGGAACACCAGCCTTGGTGACTATCCGTCCATGCGCCCCTAAAACAGATATCCTGCAGGCACCTTGTAGACCAGGGACATGCTTGTTTGTCCATTCAGATCTGTCCGCATCTGTGGGACTAGGCTCTAGGAAGCCTTGCAAATACTTTGAGATTTTTAAGTGGGCCTAAAATAATAAATCTCTGCTTACGTTTGGTAAAAGAATAGAAGCAGCGCTGGCTCCTTTAAATCTTTAGAAATATTCTGTGAATTTTTTCATGTATTTTCTGAATGTCTTGGATGATAGTGAGATGACGAAATTATAGCAAGTTTCGTGTATGTATAAGTTTATTTCCATTTCGAACACAAAGTAAATTTCTTTTTTTTAAAGAGACAGAGTCTCACGTTGTCGCCCTTGGTAGAGTGTCGTGGCGTCACAGCTTACAGCAACTTCTAGATTTTGGGCTTAGGCGATCCTCTTGCCTCAGCCTCCCAAGTAGCTGGGACTACAGGCGCCCACCACAACACCAGCTATTTTTTTGATGCAGTTTGGCCGGGGCTGGGTTTGAAACCACCATCCTTAGTATATGGTGCTGGCGCCCTACTCACTGAGCCACAGGTGCCACCCTGAAGTAAATGTTTAAAGTTCATTTTGGTTAGATGGTGTTCTGATTGAAATCTCCTCTGGAAGGTGGCTAATGACTTGGTTTAGGGGCAGGAGCTAACCAAGTTATTAAGCAGGTAATTTTGCTAGATGAGTGAAAGATGTGTTGAGACTGCCATCCCCAAACGAGGAAGATAATTTTTAAATTTTGATGATGTTAGCACACTTGGGGATGTTGGTAATAGAGTTTAGAAAGTTCTAATTCTTTCTTCCTGAGGAAGTAATATTATACCCTGTCTGAGGACATCTTTTACAAAGGAGCAAATTTTCATTGAGAGGCACATTTGGGGCAGGGCCCGGTGGGTCGCATCTGTAATCCCTGCACTCTGAGAAGTCAAAGCAGGGGGATTGCTTGAGCTCAGGAGTTTGAGACCAATCTGAGTGAGACCCCATCTCTACTAAAAATAAAAAAACTAGCTGGGCGTGGTGTAAGCCCAGCTACCCAGGAGGCTGAGACAGGAGGAAGGCTGGAGTCCAAGAGGGTGAGGTTGCTGTAAGCTGTGATGACACAGCACTCTACCCAGGGTGACAGAGTGAGACTCTGTCTTAAAAAAAAAGAGGCATGTTCACAGTCAAGTTATACCCATGTGATAAAAAACAGACGTCAGCCTACACCTACCAAATTTGTATTTTGAGAACTTTCCATTTTTACTTGAATTTTATTTTTGTTACATTGCCAAAAATCCAATATAAATCCAAACTCAGCTTCATAACAGTTGTTATATTTATATGGACATAAGTGCATACTTTATTTAAATCTACAACTTTGTGGTATATTTTCAATTTCTTATGTTTATCTTTATCATTTATCGTGAAATAAATTACCTATATACTCGAGTATAAGCCGAGTATTTTCGGCACAAAATTTGTGCCGAGTTCAGGTTTTTCGGCACAAATTTTGTGCCAAAAAAACTCGGCTTATACTCGAGTATATACGGTAATGAGAATCTTGAATAAAGTTTAATGATGATACATTCCAAAATAGGGTTCCTTATAGAAACTCCTTAAGTCTAAACCTCCATTTTTGTGTCTGACCTGTTGGAGGTGACACTTCTATTTAGGCAGCCTCGTTGGACGGATATCACCTTACCTGCTATGGGTAGCTTCCTGAGACCACAGTAGAAAACCATTCTCCTTGGTTGCCCTTTGGAAGCAGCCTCTGTTGAGACATTAGGTATTTCTTTTTGTATATATGTGACATTAGATATTTCTTCCTTTTTTTCTTTCCTTCTTCTTTTTTTTTTTTACTTCAGGTTAATGTGAGAGCACAGACAACTAGGTTGCAATGTTTGCATTTTTTAGGTAGAGTCCCTTTTATAATCGTGTGCTGCCCCCAGGCTGTGTGCCGTACCGTATCGGTTGTGCCCTTTTCATGGGAGCACACCAATCCCTCCCCCTAGCTTAAATTGAATTGAGTTTTTCTCTAGTGTGGGCATGTATTAGATCCTCTACTGACCTCATTAGTATTGAGTACATTGGATACTTGCTTTTTCATTCTTGGACTACCTTACTAAGAAGAATGTGTTTCAACTAAGTTAATAGATATAAAGTCTCCATCTCTTTTTTTTTTTTTTTTTTTTTTTTGAGACAGAGTGTTACTTTGTCACCCTTGGTAGAGTGCCATGGCATCATAGCTCATAACCTCACACTCTTGGGCTCAAGCAATTATCTTGCCTCAGCCTCAAGTCTTCATATTTTTATGGCAGAACAGTATTCCATGGTAAACATATAAAACAGTTTGTTAATCTGTTTGGGCATTGTTGATGGGCATTTAGGTTGTTTCCACGTTTTGGTGATTATAAATTGATCTGTGATAAATAATCTAGTACAAGTGTCCTTATAATAAAATGATTTTTTTTCTTCTGGGTAAATGCCTAGTAGTGGGATTGTGGGATCAAATGGAAAGTCAATTTTGAGTTCTTTGAGGATTCTCCACACTTCTTTCTAAAGAGGCTGTATTAGTTACAGTCCCACCAATAGTGTAAAGGTATTCCCCTCTCTCCTATTTCTTCCTTTCTTGCACATGTCAGCTCCTGACAAAGCGCTGACTTCCACTTTCCTTGTAGGTCGATAAAGAGACGAATACAGATGAAGCGGCCAGTGACAATGTGGCAGTTCGCCCCAAAGACCGCAGCGGCCTGAGCGCCCTACAGCACCCGCTTGTGAGAAGCAGTGTGATTGTGCGTTCCCAGACCTTTTCCCCGGGACAGCGGAGCCAGTACATCTGCAGGGTAAGGCTGCAGCCTGCCCCCTCTGCCTCACGCGAGTGGCCCCTGGGGACAGGAGCCTGTTCACCGGGAATCTTCACGAGCTGGCTGCAAATGCTGCTGGCAAGAGGTGCTATAAAATATACAGGGAAGTGTATGCTCTTAGGGTCTAACTTAGTTGTTCCCCCTAAATTGTATATCTCATTGGTTCTAATGTGATTTATTTGGCAAGTAAGTGTTATTAAAGGATCTAGTGACTAAGTATACGTATATGGAGTTTAGCCTGTATTTAGAAACATAAAGTGACTTTTGAGGTATATGTGTATTTCTGATCTGTGTCATGCATGTTTCAAGCCATGTTAGTCTTTCTGAACTTGAAATTGTGAATTGGGTTTCAGAACAGAAATCATCTCCTAATAATACTTCTAGAGAGGCTTGGTGCCCTTAGCTCAGTGAGTAGGGTGCCAGCCACATACCCCGAGGGTGGCTGGTTTGAGCCCGGCCCAGGCCTGCTAGACAGCAATGACAACTGCAACCAAAAAAAAAAAAAAAAAAAACATGGCCAGGCGTTGAGGCAGGCATCTGTGGTCCCCGCTACTCGGGAGGCTGAGGCAAGAGAATCGCTTGAGTTCAAGAGTTTGAGGTTGCTATGAACTGGGACACCGCGGCACTCTACAGAGGGTGACATAATGAGACTCTGTCTCAAAAAAAAAACAAAACAAAACTTCTAGATACTAAATCAGATTCATAGTTCTGTGAAGAAAATAGTGTGAATAGCATCAATCTACCAAATTCTAATTCTGAAAGTATTTATGACTTATATCAGCAGTTCTCAGTCTGTGGGTCACCACCCCTTTAGGGGTCAGAAAACACATATTTCCGATTGTCTTAGGAACCGAGACCCTGCTCTATCCGTGTCCAGGCAGGTCTGCTCACATGCAGATACGCCCACATACAAGTACCCGGCATGATGACATCATCTGTATAAAGAGTCCCGGCCTTGAGAAGGTTGAGAACCACTAACTTATATAGTAAGATAGGTTTCATATTATAAAGTGGGTTAGAAATACTTTTAAAATTCTAAATTTATTCATTCAGTTAAACACATATTTTTATTAAGCACTTGCTATTAAACTCTTTCCTAAATACTTGGAATTCATGGGTGGCACCTGTGGCTCAAAGGAGTAGGGTGCCCGCCCCATATATTGGAGGTGGTGGGTTCAAACCTGGCCCCAAACAAAAAAAAACTGCAGAAAAAATTTAAAAAACTTTTAAAATACCTGGAATACACCTGAAAACAAGAGATTCAGAGCCTTGCCTTACAGAGCTTACGTCTCTGTGACCCGTGCTACACCATAGCAGATGTGATGACCAAACTGTGATGTGTCCTGGGTGGGGGTCAATGCTATGGAAAATGGCCAAGCAAGTTAAGATGCATAGGAGTGACGAGTAGGGTGTGGAACAGGCTTCATTACCACGGTGGCATTTCAGCAAAGACCAGTACCGGGGAGAGTGAGTACAGGCTGCCAGGGCGAAGGGCCTTCCCATAGCACAGATTGGGTCTTAACTCTGACCTTGAACTCTGTACTATATGCAAAGATTTCTTTAAAGAAACAAGTATCAAATATTAGCTAAAAATATAGAAGATAATTTTACTTTAAAAACATGGAAGTATCTTAACCTATGACTTTTGGTAACTACTACAGAAGACAGATGAAATTCTTTAAGAAAATGAAGTTAGTCTGGGCAAGGTGGCTCATACCTGTAATCCCAGCATTCTGGGAGGCCAAGACAGGTGAATTGCTTGAGATCAGGAGTTTGAGACCAGACTGAGCAACAGTGAGACCCTGTCTCTACTAAAAAATAGAAAAACTAGCCAGGTGTGGTGATGGGTGCCTATAGTCCCAGCTACTTGGAGGCTAAGGCAGGAAGATCACTTGATCCCAGAAGTTTGAGGTTGATGTGAGCTATGACACTACTGTACTCTACGCAGGATGACAGGGTGAGACTTGGTCTCAGAAAAAAAAGAAGAAGAACATGAAGTTATTTAAGAAAAGCATAGAACAGGGAGAAAACTTGTTTGGGAGGATTTTATTTAAAGAAATAAACTTAGATTGTCAGTACCTGCTTTATTTGCTCAACTTTTGTTTGGTTGTTTTGTTTTGTTTTTTTAATCTTTGCTGCCAGTTAAATCGGAGCGACAGTGACAGTTCAACCCTGGCTAAAAAATCACTGTTTGTGAGAAACTCCACGGAACGGCGCAGTTTGAGAGTCAAAAGGGTATGTATTCCCTCAGCCACACACCCCTGTCTTGGGCAGGGCTGTGGGCTGTGAAGCGTGGACCCCAGAACTGTGGAGTATCAGGGCTGCAAGCTCCCTGGCTGCTGAGTGAAGTCACTGGGATTCCACAGAGATGCAGGTGTTGTGGCAGCTGCGGGGGCAGACGTAGGATGAGAGTGTTTGCTTGTCACTGGTGTAGGAGGAGGAACTCTGATAGTGAAGCCTGGACACTTAATCTGCAGCGTGTGTGCAGACTTAGCCCACAAGTATGTCAGACAGGGCGTGGGACACATTTCTACAGATTGCCCCAGGGGCTCCCCACTATGAATGGCCACTGAGCAATTGTGGGACCAGCAGACATTCTGGTAAAGGAAGAACACACAGCTTTTCTAACTTAGACATATTTTTAGAAGGTCAAAAATTAACATGAATGGGCAGCTCAGGGGCAACAGGTCTCAGGCTTTAAGTACAAGCCTGAAAGGCCGGTACAGTGGTTCATGCCTGTAATCCCAGCACTCTGGGGGGCCGAGGTGGGTAGATTGCCTGAGCTCAGAAGTTTGAGGGACTCCTGAACTATAGACTGCCCACTATGAATGACCACTGAGCAATTGTGGAACCAGAAGACATTCCAGTAAAGAAAGAATGTGCAGCTTTTCTAACGTACTAAAACGTATTTTTAGAAGGTCAAAATTTAACATGAGCTCAGGGGCTACAAGGTCCCATACCCTGTCTGACATACTTATGGGCCCAGTCTGCACATACGCTGCAGACTTAAGTGTTCAGGCTTCGCTATCAGAGGTCCCACTGGCTAAATCCTCCACTGGGCATTGTGGAGGTTCCTGTAGTTTCAGCTACTCAGGAGGCTGAGGCAAGAGAATCGCTTGAGCCCAAGCATTTGAAGTTGCTATGAGCTGTGACACCACGGCACTCTACCCAGGGTTATGCAGTAAGACTGTGTCTCAAAAAAAAAAAAAGGACAAGTCTGAGAGAGTATTTCAATAAATTCAAAGGTTGAACTATGCAAATCGTTGAAAAATTCCTGTTTGCTAACCAACTGCTGAAATACTAAAGGAAGGTTATTTGACTTCAAATGTGTGATTTGGTAAGGGCAGAGCTCTGCGTGTGGATCTCCGTCAGTGGCAAGGTCACCACTCTCATGTGTCCAGAAGGAGGATGTAGACCAGAAAACCAGATGTGCTGGTATTTATTTAGTATTCAGTACTTTCACAAAATTCTGAGGTGTAGATCTTTCAGGTTGCCAAGCACCTAAATTTCCATCATTTTGAGTGAAAACTCTCAACTGCTCCCTAAGTCTCCTGCCTTCATAAGCAGCATGCACCTTCAAGGGATTGATTGCACTCTTCAGAGCAAATTTTAACTGAATGGTGTGGAGGGGCGAAAACAGTTGGGTGACTGATAAACTTCAATATTAGAAGGACTGGAACCAGACACAAGTGAACCCGAAGCATGAAAGATGTTTTTAAATGGCTTGTCAAGTAGACCTCTCAGGGCTGAGTGGGGAGCAGAGTTCTGATGGAGGAATTCCAGCGTGAAGAAGATGGGTGAACAGACGTAAGAAAACAGAAAAAGAATGGGTACAGGCGATTGCACTAATACACAGCTATGATTTAACAATAAAGAAAAAAAAAAGAAAGAAAGAAAACAGAAAAAGGTTTGCCCGACAGGCATCCGAGTGATGAGGCAGAGGGGATCCGTGGCTGTGCCGTGCTGAACCCTGCTCACGCTGGCTCAGAGGAGCCGATGGTGCCTGTCTTTTCCCCCATCAGTGACTTCACAGTGACAGCTTGAAAACGATTATGGTGAGAATATTTACACCAGTGAAATCGGCCTACAAATCTTTCTACCCTAAGGATCCAGTTGCTGACCACTTGCCAACAGACCACAAGTCCTTGATGTGCTTGGCAACTATGAATGATTCCTAATTCTGAGAAACAAGGAAGGCAGTCAGAGAGAATGTGTGTCTAGACGAGTGTTTTTCATCTTTTTTATCTCACAGCACACTTGAACCTACAGTTAAATTTCTGCGGCACACTCAAATTATGTTGATCAAAATAAAAGAGTTTAAAAAAACAAGGATACGCTTACTATGCCTTAAACTTCTTTTGCAAATAATTTAATGAATGATCTTTAAAAAAATTCACAGCTTATGTGTCTCACGCCTATAATCCCAGCACTCTGGGAGGCCAAGGTGGGTGGATTGCCTGAGCTCACGGGTTCGAGACCAGCCTCAGCAAGAATGACACTCTGTCTCTAAAAATAGCCGGGTGTTGTGGTGAGCACCTGTAGTCCCAGCTGCTCAGGAGGAGTGAGGCAAGAGAATCACTTGAGCCCAAGAGTTTGAGGTTGCTGTGAGCTATGACACCACGGTACTCTACCAAGGATGACAAAGTGAGACTGTCTCAAAAAACAATTTTTTTTTTTCTCACAGCACACCTAAAATCCTCTCATGGCACACTGGTTGAAAAGCACTAGTCCAGATAATTCTTACTGGGTAATTCATTCATACAGAGGGCATCAGTTGAATAAAGGAAACCTAATACTAAGAATGTCGCAGGAGCCCACCCCTGAAACTTGTAGCAAGTGTGTAGTAAGTGCTAGACAAGGCGGTGAGGCTGGGGACGCCTGTAATCCCAGCACTCTGGAGGCCAAGACGTGCGGATCGCTTAAGCTCAGGAGTTCGAGACCACCCTGAGCAAGAGCAAGACCCTGTCTCTATTGAAAATAGAAAAACCAGCCATCCCTGGTGGTGGGTGCTTGTCATCCCAACTACTTGGAAGGCTAAGGCAGGAGGATCACTTGAGCCCAAGAGTTTAAGGTTGCTGTGAGCTATGATGATGCCACAGCTCTCTACCCAGGGACAGAGTAAAATTCTGCCTCAAATAAATAAATAATAAATAAAAATGAAGAGAATAGGAGGTAATAGAGCTATTCCAACTTGGGCTTTGGCTCTAAAATAAGAGGAAGGACAGAGGAGCCTTCTCCCTTCCCTCTGTTGTGAGCCCCCTACCATTTTCCCAGGTCTTCAAGGCTTGTCAAGTTTCTGTCTCTCCTCTCTTGTATCAAATAGTACAAGTTCTTATTAAGGATCTCTTACTTTGCATTCCCACTGCCATCAGTGTAGGCAAAAAATGTCTCCTTGTCCCCTTCTGCTATACACAGCCTTACCCGGCCTGGTCAGGTAAGTGGGGACCCAGCCCCACATGGTCTCCCTGAGCCCTGGCTTCCTGAATACTTAACGTGCTAATCCACATTTGGCTGTTGCTATGGCTCATACCATTCTGCAGTTGAAGTCCTCAAGGTTGGCAGTGGTGTCTGCTCTTCCTAATGCTTTGCCTGCAAACTCCAGCAGACATTTTTGCATACACGTTTGTCAATTATCACTTGATAAATGGACAAGGTTGGCCCTGGGAAGAACAGCGCTGATTTGATGGGAAAGTAGATAGCACACCATGGGAAGCCAAGGAAGGAGCTGGAATTTAAGCATATTGATTGATTGACCCGCTGCGTTCTGGCTGATGCTCGTGGAAACATTCGCAAAGGCAGTAAGCTGTGCGGAGAGCATTAGGTGCCCCAAAACGGAGGAAATGTAAACGGCCAGTAATATGCTTAGTTTTCACATAGGGTAAGCCTCATGTAGTAAAGTGGTCAGGCCAGTGTGGTAACAACTTTAAAAATCTCTGCTTTAAAACAATAAAGGCTTATTTCTTCTTTTTTTTTTTCTGACAGAGTCTCACTCTATTGTCTTGGGTAGAGTGCTGTGATGTCATAGCTCACAGCAACCTCAAACTCCTGGGGCTCAAGTGAGCCTCCTGCCTCAGCCTCCTGAGTAGCTGAGACTATAGATACCCACTACCACACCCAGCTAATTTCTCTATTTTTAGTAGAGACAGGGTCTGCCTCTTGCTCAGACTGGTCTTGAAATCCTGTGCTCAAGCTATCCTCCTGCCTCACACTCCCAGAGTGCCAAGATGACAGGTGTGAGCCACCGCACCCAGCCAAAAGGTTTCTTTCTTGCTTGCCCATTCATTCACTGCAAGTTGTCTGGGTTCCAGGTTCTGTGTTGTTCTCACTCAGGACCAAGCTGCCGGAGCCTTCCTGTGTGGTTCTTTGTTGTCCCTCTTGCAGGGGACAGAAATGTGTGCCTCCCGCCCTGCCTCTGATAAGTGGGGCCCATCCTTCCTACTTATCCTCCAGGCACCAAAGCAAGTCACTGGGCCGCTCTGCCCTTCGTTCCAGGATGCAAGGAAGTACAGTCCCATCCTGGACCAGGAAAGAGGGAAAGAACAAACACTCCCACACTAACAGTGTTCTGTTGTTTTGTTTCCAACCATCCAGACTGTCTGCCAGCCAGTCCTTAGGAGAGCAGCTCAAGAGCGCCCCGTGCGCACATCTCTGGACCTGGAACTGGACCTGCAGGCCTCTCTGACACGGCAGAGTCGCCTCAACGATGAGCTGCAGGCTCTGAGGGGTTTGCGGCAAAAGCTGGAGGAATTGAAAGCTCAGGGAGAGACTGACCTTCCACCAGGGGTACTGGAGGATGAGCGGTTCCAGAAGCTCCTGAAACAAGCCGAGAAACAGGTACAGATCTCAGCATCTCCCCATTTCTGAGGACCTCACATGTTCGTAACCTTAGTAACAACAGCCATCATAATTATTCTCTTGAGTCTTTTAACCCAACAATAACTTCAGACTGTTGGTTGACTTTGACCAACTTTAGTGTAACAAATAAGCATCACAATCTTTGACTCCTATGGGTCAAAGACTTTCAAAGCTGAACTGGAGTTTTACAATGATAAAAACAGAACTTTTCATCTTTGTGGGTTTTGTTGGTTTATATCCAGTTCATCATATGAAATTCTAGATCTCTCAATGTCAATAATTATAAAAGTTATGAGACTTAATTCTTCCAGTTAATATCATAATCCAAAAAGTCATCCACAAATTGCTTGTTACCGCAGTTTCTTTGTTCCACTGTCTTAATTTCCATTGTGTACAGAGAAGCTCAATAAAGCAAAAAGTTATTTGAAAAAAACTAAAAATATAGACTGAGCACGGTCTATATATCACACCTATAATCCCCACACTAAATGGAGGCCGAGGTAGATTGCTTAAGCCAGGAGTTCAAGACCAGCCTGAGCAACGAGACCCCCATCTCTACTAAAAATAGAAAAACTAGCTGAGCATAGTGGCAGGCGCCTGTAGTCCCAGCTACTTGGGAGGCGGAGGCAGGAGAATCACTTGAACCTAGGAGTTAAGGGTTGCTGTGAGCTGTGATACCATGGCATTCTACCTAGGGCGACAGCTTGAGGCTCTGTCTCAAAAGAAAAAAATTTGTCACTCACTGTAGGATTTCTGCAAGTTCTTTGCTGTTTATGATTACCCAAAGTTTGGGGGGATGATCGGGTGATATTTTTTTTAATTTTAGATTGATATAAGGGTACAAACGTTTAGCTTACATTGTTTTCATTTCTGAGATAAAGCTCAAGTTGCAGTTTAGCCCTTCTGGTTTCTCTTCTACACTAAAGAAATCCTTGCATGGCTCTTAGGACAAGTAGGTGGAAAGGGAACCTAAGAAAGTCTTCAGGGCAGACTTAGTCACGTTACTCAGCCTCTGCAAATCTGCACCACGAGCTAAGTGAAAACGCAGACCATTTGATTGTGGGCCTTTTCTTAATGGCTGTAGATGTTGTAACAGCCACTGACTAATTCCACTTCTGCCTCCTCACTCCACATCCACTTGTAATGAATGCGGGGGCACAACAGTGCCCACATTCACGTACCACCCTTTCTTTTCCACAGTTGCCCTGTGGTGTTAGGGATTGGTGAGATTTTCAGCAGGATGATCATAAAATGCCTAACGATGAGCAAAAAGCCTGCCAATTGACATTAAAAATACGGCTCCCAGAAAAGCAGTGGATTAAAGCCAGCAGCACACTCAGGGTCTGCCTCCCTCGTTAGGGAAAGCTGTCGGGTCTGAGGGTCACACGCCATAACCCTCTCCTTCGTGGCTGAAAGTCTGTTTTGTAGCTCAAAATAAAAAGTGAACCTTATTTAGTGTCCGTGTGTTTTGTACAACCCCCTTAGGAAGCAGAGCAAGAAGCTCAGGACTGTAAATTAAGACTGGGTTGTTCTTTATTTTGTTTGGCTCTTTAATTCAACTATAAGTAAACCACTGGATCCTTCTGGTGGATCAGGTGCCCGTGATGTAAACTAGAGGTTAATCCCATCCTTCAAGAGTCTGGGGCATAAGAAGTGGCCTCTGTCCTCATGAACCAGGCATCTAACATGACTTGTCAGGAGGCGAGGGAGAGGCCCGCCGACGGAGGACAGGTATTCTTCCAAAGGAGACTCAGATTGCTTACAAAGCAGAGACTCCTTTTTCTTCCTCCCATTGTTTCCCTGTCAAAACGCCAAGGTGCTAGTCTTTTTTTAAAGCTTAAATAATACCGATGTTAGCACTTGTAAAAGTTAGAATCTATAAAAAAATTATGACAAAGATAGTGATAATACCTCATTCAACAGAATAAATCTTAACAATTACCATGAAGTATTCAGCATTGAGATTTAACTGCTACTATCAACTATTAACAGCTGATGGAAATTCTGTGATCTATTTTGTCATCTAAAATTTTGGCAAAAGGTATAGATGTGGATACAGATGTAAATATATAAACAGACAAATACAGTCTTTTTTTTTTTTAGTGAGACAGAGCCTCAAGCTGTCGCCCTGGGTAGAGTGCCATGGCATCCCGAGTAACTGGGCCTATAGGTGCCCACCACACGCCCAGCTGTTTTTTGGTTGTAGTTGTCATTGTTGTTTGGCAGGCCCGGGCTGGATTTGAACCCACCAGTTCTGGTGTATGTGGCTGGCGCCTTAGCCGCTTGAGCTACAGGCACCGAGCCAGACAAATACAGTCTTAAGTGAAGTGTGTTCTTACTCAAGAAGGATGGGAATATCTTCACTTGTTACATGGTCAGTCTTGTACAAAGCAAAACCAAATGTCAAAGTAATTTTTAGTCAGCACAGAAGTGCTAGTTGTGGAAAACGACAGTGGCCATTGGGCTCCTTGGAGGGAAAGCCACGCAGTTCCCAGCAGGGGAAGGAAGACCCACATTCAGAACCAGGACACAGGGTTCTGGGAACCTGTGTTATTTCAGATCTGATAAGATACATTGCTAGGCAAGAAAAGTGAGTTACATTTTCCTTTTTTGTTGTTGTTGTTGAGATAGTCTCACTTTGTTGCCCTCCGTAGAGTGCTGTGACATCACAGCTCACAGCAACCTCAAACTGTTGGGCTTAAGCGATTCTCTTGCCTCAGCCTCCTAAATAGCTGGGACTGCAGGCACCCACTACAACACCCGGCTACTTTTTGTTACAGTTGTCATTGTCATTTAGCTGGCCTGGGCCGGGTTCTAACCCGGCTCCCTCGGTGTATACATATAATCCAGCATGTACATTCCTTCTCTGGCTTTTCCTAATTTACCCAGTTGTTCATGAGTTAGTCAGCAACGTGAAGATTGATTTTTTTCTTATGGTAATTTATCAATAATTTGAATAGCAGTGATATGGTATGGTTAGTAATCTAGTAATTTGGTACAGCACAGCATGATGGACGTCACTTCTCCCTGTGTGCTACGTTAGTACCTCCTCCGCAAGGACTAATGAAAAATCATGCATTTACTATCACTAGGACTTGACAGGGTAACTCACATATCACATGTCCCTTTTGCACTTGAATTATGTAATTCAGAAGCTCTAAGTGACAACTGTGTTATCTCATCAATTGCAAAATAATCATGAAAGAATGATTACTTAAATAGAAGTAGCTAGGGTTGGGTATAGTGGCTCAAGACTGTAATCCCAGCACTTAGCAAGACTGTAATCCCAGCACTTAGGGAGGCTGAGGCAGAAGGATTGCTTGAGGCCAGGAGTTTGAGACTAGACTGGACAATATAGTGAGACCCTATCTTTATTTAAAAAAATAGGAAAATCAGGTGTGGTGGTATATGCTTGTAGTCCCAGCTATTTGGGAGGCTGAAGAAAGGATCACTTTAGCCCAGGAGTTCAAGGCTGCAGTGAACCATGATCATGCCATTGCACTCCAGTCTGGACAACAGAGCCATACCCTCTCTAAAAATAGATAGATAGATAGATAGATGGATATACCTGCTTTTCTATAGATAAAATCCTTTCAAAGAGGGAAGACAATAAAAAATAATCTGGAAAAGCTATCTGTGGTGAAAAAGAATGAGAAGACACCAAGTAGATGATTAGGAAAATACCAGGGATACCCTACTGAAGGGTGCTGAATAAATAATTTATTTTATTTTATTTATTTACTTTTATTTATTTATTTATTTTTTTGCAGTTTTTTTGGCTGGGGCTGGGTTTGAACCCACCACCTCCGGCATATGGAGTCGGCGCCCTACCCCTTTGAGCCACAGGCGCCGCCCCTGAATAAGTAATTTTTATATTGTCTCATCTTTTCTAAAAGTGCCACAGCATTTTTATTTTTAAACTTGAAGTGATTTTAGGGTCTTTTGCTTTGAAAATATTTAAAAAATTTAAAAAACGTTTTACCCATGCTTATTTTTAACAAATTCATACAAAGCACTAACTAGATTCTAGCGAACAAGTTCGACTACGCGCTCGGAGATCGCTCCTCAGAGGTCCCTCCTCAGAAGCAGCATAACAAAATCCAAACTTGGCAAAGAGCCACAGTATACAAAATAATGATAAGAGGCAAAGAGCCGAAATTCATTTTGGCC
>CAUYPK010064219.1:0-16665 GCA_963574355.1 Loris lydekkerianus | reverse complement strand
AGTTAGGTTAGCCTGAGGTTTATCTATTTTATTGAACTTTTTCAAAAAAACAACTTTTTGATTTATTGATCTGTTGTATAATTCTTTTCTTTTCAATTTCATTGAATTCTGCCCTAATTTTGGTTATTTCTTTTCTTCTACCGGGTTTGGGGTTGGAATGTTCTTCCTTTTCTAGTTGCTTGAGATGTCCCATTAAGTTGTTAACTTCTTCTCTTTCTGTTCTCTTGAGGAAGGTTTGCAGTGCTATAAATTTCCCTCTTAGGACTGCCTTTGCGGTATCCCAGAGGTTCTGATAATTTGTGTCTTCATTGTCGTTTTGTTCCAAAAATTTAGCAATTTCCTTCTTACTCTCATTTCTGAACCAGCTATCATTAAGCATAAGGTTATTTAACTTCCATGTTTTTGTATGAGTATTCAGATTTCTATTCTTACTGAGTTCAACTTTTATTCCATGGTGGTCCGAGAAGATGCAAGGAATAATTTCTATTCCTTTAAATTTAGCGAGGATAGGTGGTGCCTGTGGCTCAAGAAGTAGGGCATCAGTCCCATATGCCGGAGGTGGCGGGTTCAAACCTATCCCCGGCCAAACACTGCAAAAAAAAAAAAAAAAAAAAAAAAAATTGACTGAGGTTAGACTTGTGACCTAAGATGTGATTGATTTTGGAGTATGTTCTGTGGGCTGATGACAAGTATGTGTAATCAGTTTTGTTGGAATGAAATGTTCTGTAGATGTCTGGTAAATCCAAATGTTGGATGGTTAGCTTTAAATCTAAAATTTCTTTGCTCAGCTGCTTATTGGAGGATCTATCCAACACTGCCAAAGGAGTGTTAAAATCTCTGACAATTATGAAGCTGGAGGAAATCAAGTTGCTCATGTCTGTTAGAGTTTGTCTTATAAATTGAGGTACATTCTAGTTGGGTGCATAAATATTAATAATTGAAATCTCATCATATTGAGTATTACCCTTAACAAATATGAAGTGACCATTCTTATCCTTCCTTACTTTTGTTGGTTTAAAGACTATTGTGTCTTCAAATAGAATTGCAACACCTGCTTTTTTCTGATTACCATTTGCCTAAAATATGGACGACAATCCTTTCACCCTGAGTCTATATTTATCTTTTAAAGTAAGATGCATCTCTTGTATGCAGCAAATATCTGGCCTTAGTTTTTGTATCCAGTCAGCTAACCTGTGCCTCTTTAGAGGACAGTTTAAGCTGTTCACATTAATGGAGAAAATTGATAAGTCTGGTAAAATTTGGGGTATCGAGTTTTTCAAAATTTCAGTGGGCATTTTTAATCCTTTCGCCACTGTGAAAGTTGGAGTTTGATTAAAAGTTTCTCAGTGAGTTTACTTTTGTGGTAGAGGATTGAGCTGGTCATTATGGAGGATAGGTCTGAGAATATCATGAAGCTGGTTTGGTTATGGCAAATTTCTTCAAAATATGAATGTCATTAAAGTATTTAATTTCTCCATCATAAATGAAATTTAGTTTAGCTGGATACAGGATCTGGGGTTGAAAGTTATTTTGCTTTAGGAGATTAAGTGTCAGTGACCACCCTCTTCTGGCTTGAAAAGTTTCAGCAGAGACATCTGCAGTCATTCTAATATTCTTTCTTTTGTAGGTAATGGATTTCTTATGTCTGGCTGCTTTCAGAATTTACTCCTTCATATTTAACTTAACTCCTTCATAATTAACTTTAGGGAAGTTAACTCCTTCATAATTAACTTTACGGAAGTTAATTATGATATGCCTGGGGGATGTCTTATTTGGATTGAATCGTGCTGGGGTTCTGAAACTGTCTGTTATCTGAATTTCAGAATCTCTTGGCATGTCTGGAAAATTATCTTTGATAATTTCATGGAGAAGGGCCTCTGTGCCTTGTGTGGCCACTTCAACACTTTCAGGGATTCCAAAGAGGCAGATATTGGGCTTCTTTGAATTATCCCACAGCTCTCTGAGAGAATGATCCGTTTTTGCTCTCCATTTCTCTTCCTCTTTGAGAGTTTGGGAGCATTCAAAGGCTTTGTCTTCAATGTCAGAAATGCTTGTTCCACTCTGTTACTGAGGGATTCAACTGTATATTTCAGATATTTGAGGGCTGCAAATTCTTGCTTCAGTACATCAAAATCTTTAGTGGTTTTGTCTTAAATTTGTTAAATTCTTGAGACAACTTTTGAATTTATCCTCAAATTTCTAATTCTGACTTTTGAATTGCTGCTTGAATTTCTAATTCCAAATTTTCCTCCATTTTATTAATCTTGTTTGCAATCCAAATTCTGATTTCGATTTCTGACATCTCAGCCAGCTGTTTATGAATGGGATCTTCAGTTACATCTGCCATATCTTTCCTTGGGGGGGGGGGGTTGATCTATTCTGGTTATTCATGTTACCAGAGTTTTTCTGCTGATTCTGCCCCATGATTGTTTTACACCATTTGAAAATTTCCCCTGGAGCTTTGTCGAGGACCCCTACAGTAGTATGGCCTGAGAAACTTGGGACCTGTTTGGTGTGGTGGGGCTAAGTGGTTCTTTCTTGTTTTCAGCTGGTCTCTGTTCAACTCTAGTGAAACAGTTACTCTGGGTTGAAGTCTCAGCTGTGGAGAAATGCCAGCAATTAACACACCCCGCCCCCCACAGGCGACAATTGAAAAAGGAAACTCAAACCTTCCTACAACCACATACCCAGGGCACCACTTGAATAGTCCTCAGGTGATTGGCTCAGTTCAAAATGTCCAAATCAATTGTCTCAGTCAGCACCTGTCTCAGGTGGGAGAGTTTAAAAGTCTCTGGCAACTGGATCACAGGGGTCTAGTGACAACTCAGATCTGACTTGCTCCGGTGCTCCGTGAAGTCAGGAGAACCCACCCAGCAAATAAATTAGTCTGGGAAGGTAGATGCCTCCTTCCCCACCTTGAACCTCTGGCACACCCAGTCACTGATAGCCCCGCAGAGCTATGACCCAGTTGCCTCTAGTGAACAGATACTCCAGGGTTTTGCACCTGCCTGAATTACAAGGAAATCTATTTCTGCTCAGCAGGGCTGCTGCTCTCTGCCTCTGTCCAGAAGGGGGAGGTGAGACCTAACAACCTTGGGTGCTTGATGGAGACTGGGGGGTGTTCACTCAGTTCAAGCCCTGTGCCTGATTGATGTTACTGACAGAACAGAACAGAACAGAACAACTTTGTGTGAATTTGATTCCATCCCTTCTAAATTCCCCTGCAGAAGAGAAGCTGTTCTGAGTTCCCAGAGCCTGTGCCTCAGGCCCTGTCTTTGCTCCTGCAGGTTTGTATTCGGTTATCTGTCAATTCTAGCCTCCTTCCTTCCTTTGTCTATAGGCTGACAAACCCCTCAGGACTGGGTGTGTCATAAGCTCAGTAAAGCGGTCCTCTGGGTCAGCCACACCCTGAGAATTTCCTGGTTCTGGGCATGTGTTTTCTAGTCCCTGCGCTTCACCCAGGCTGGTACTGCCTCAGGCAAATCCTTTACTCATGGGGCCTGCGTTTCCTTCTCAGATCTGTTCCGTGGTGGTTGCCACCTTAGGGAAAAAAAGATGCCATACATTTTTAAATTAAAAAAAATATGCTGCAATGCTGTAGATCAATGTCATAATCATTAAAATCCATTCTCCTGGGATCAATTGACCTTCCTGCTCAGATATGTTTATAAAATAGGTTTTTATAATGATCACACCACAGTATCAAGATTTATCTAAATCCTCTAACCTTTTATCAACAATCCTATTTAAGCAAATAAAACTATAGAAAGAATGCAGAAGAAGAAACAAATTATATGACTAAGCTATTAATCATTGTATTGTATCATCATGAAAAGTTAAAATATCCTATAGAATAGTAAATGATGTCCAATACAGATCATATTATGCAGCTATTAAAACTAATATTTTGGAAAAAATCTTTATCACACAACTAAAGCAAAGGTTTCTAAATGATGAAATTCTGCTTTGCATGACTCATTTTATCTCTTGTATTAATTAGTATTATACTAGCTGTAATAAACATACTCCTCAAAATATCACTACCACTATCACTACCAAAATAGTCTACCACTATAGAAGTTTATGTCTTCAATTAACAATCCAATGTGGAATGATCCAATTGGCAGACAGATTTTCTTCATGCAATGTTTAAGGAATTCAAGATTCTTTCATCTTACAGCTTTGTCTTCCCTAGGAATCCTTTGTTCTTTACATGTATACAGCAGAAAGAGAAACTTAGAAAAGGCACAAATGATTCTTTAATAACTTAACTCACAACTGAGACATGCCAATTTCACTTTCAATCCATGGGTGAACACTATGACATGGTCACACAAGAAGCAAGGTGATTGATTTTTCTAGTGATGACTCTATAATGGGGAAGGGAAAGCATGCACTTTGGTGAGCAATTAGCTGTTTCTGGCACGTTTTCCTTCAGCATGGTGCCTGGCTTTCTGAATGTTGTTTGAGTGAATTTCTTTCAAAGGACTTTTGAGAAAATAGTATGAAAGCATGAAATAGCTCAGTTCAGTAGAGGTCTACAAGTCATACTTGAAAAATAAGCTAGATACTAAGGCAGAAGCCAAATTGTATAGAGATTGTACAGGTGAATAAGTTTGTATTCTATACTATAGAAAATGAGGAGGTATTAAAAGATTTAAGGATGGGGAATAACAAAATCAAAATCGCAATTTTTCCTAATATAGCATTGTGAACAATGTGGAACACAAACTCTAGGGAGTAGGGACCCAAAGGAGGGAGACTGTTTAGAAGACTAATTAGTGAAGATGATAAAGGCAATAGCAATGGGTTGTGAGGGGAAAGCAGATGGGATGCTTAGGAGGTAGAGTACTGAGACCTTCATTTCTAATTGTAAAAGGGAGTTAAAGTAAAGAGACACATAGAAAATTACTTCCTTGTTGAAAGCCTAGGGGACTGGCATTTACCAACATATGAAATTCTGAAGGAAAAGCAAAGTGTTGTGGGTTTGGGTTTTTTTGTTTGTTTGTTTGTTTGTTTGTTTGAGATAGTCTCACTCTGTTGCCTGGGCTAGAGTGCCGTGGTATCAGCCTACCTCACGATAACGTCAAAATCCGGGGCTCCAGGGATCCTCCTGCCTCAGCCTTCCAAGTAGTTGAGACTATAGGTACCCATAACAAAGCCCTGCTAAGTTTTCTGTTTTTAATGGAGACAGGGTGTCACTCTTGCTCAGGCTGCTTTCAAACTGGTAAACTCAAGGAATCCCCTGACCTTGGACTCCCAGAGTGCTAGGATTATAGGTGTGAGCTACCATGTCTGGCAGAAAAGAAAAGCTTTAAGGCAGGATATTAAGTTGTGTTTTAGAACTATTGAATTTGACATGCCTGTGAACCTTCTAAGAGAAGGAGATATTCAGCAGGTGTTTGACTGAGTTTTTAGCTTAAGCTAGTGGACTGGACGTTGTTATTACACAGGAATACATTGAAGCACGGAACATGAATAGAGTGAGAAGAGGACAAAACCTGAAAGATGACCAATTTTGAAAGAATAAGTAAAAGAAATCTTAAGACATTTAAGAGGAAAATGGATGAGTAGAAAGTTAGACATTGAAATTATCATTGTGACAAAAAATAAACAATGGAACAAAGTTCTAGATTAATATATGAAAATGAGAAAAACCAAGGACAGTTGAAAGATATTCCTTAAAAGAGAGAAGAGTCATATTTCATTAGCACTGTAAAAGAAGAGAAGGCAGATTCTGATCTAAGTTACATTGGAATTTCAGAGACAGAACTCATTCTTGATGACTTCAATATTCTCAATAAAATAAGAGACAAGAATATTTGCAAATCACAGAACACTTACCAAAGACTCAAAAGAGGATTACTGTGGGGTCCCTTAGATCTCTGGGGAAAGTTTTAACCATGCAGTTACTCTCATTTGATAAATTCACCTGATTTTTTTTAATGTTATTTAGTAATTTACTTAATATTATCTTATACGGAGTGGCCATAAAGTTTGTATAGAACCAAAGCTAAGCTGTATAGGTACCGGGAGTGCTTTCAATGCATTCAGTTTTGCTCACAATTTCAAGCTGCAGTTCTTGGAAAATAACTAGTGAGGTTGATTTGGCTGTTTTGCTATTTAACCCAGTCTTTCTCTACAAAATCTTGCAGAAGATGCACGAAAGGGTAAGGTCCCATGTGTACATCTCATTAACAAATTATTTCACCAATAATGTCCTCCTTTTTTTTTTTTTTTTTTTAAAGCAAACGAGTCAAGGTTGATTAAATTATCTGTAGAGCACCTTAATAAACATCTTGTTTTTAACATGAGGTAAATCTTGCTCCAAAAGCTGTGCATATATTATAAGAGATTTTTCTGATACCAGAGTTTGAAAACTTTCTAACCTAAAAAATATTTCTACAGTTTAGTCGATATTTAGGAAAGAGTTAGCTTGTTAGATGTTATGCTTCTCTAGGATACAAGCAGAGGGTACATTACAGAGAGGAAATGAGGGGGTATCTCATGCAAAATTGTGTTTCATAGTGGTACAAAATGAAAAGTGAAGGGTAATTCCAAGTGAACACATCCTAATTGGCTATCAGTGTGCCCCAGACATAAAGCTTTGTGGTATATACCGCATAGTGGTAAATGTGTATTGCTTATTTGAACATACTTAACATTCACATGGACACAGATAGACATCAATTTCTCTTAATTCTATTTCTATTATCTATTGAGAAAATTCACAAGAGAAACTTTCTGTATCTGAAGTTCTTTTGGTGACTTTTAGTAACTCATATAGCAAGAAAAGTTGTCTGTTACCATAATATTGAAAATTGTGTGAAGGAACAAGAAAAAGCTACTAAATTAACCCCAGGTTCAATTTGGTTGTAGTCACAGAAGTTTTCCTCTTTCTTTGTTTCTTAGACAGTTGTAGGGTGTTTGTTTGTTTCTTTGTTTCTTAGACAGTTTGTTTCTTAGGCAGTTAGTAGGGTGGCGCCTGTGGCTGAAGGAGTATAGCACCAACCCCATATACCATAGGTGGTTGTTTCAAACCCGGCCTCTGCCAAAAACTTAAAAAAAAAAAAAAAAAAAAAAAAAAGAATATCCTGAGTAGTAAATATGTTTATGATTACGATAATTTGAAGTAAATATGTCTAACACTGCCTCCAAGTCAGCGCAATCAGTCTATATGGGGAATCAAAAATCTATGGGCCAAAAATGAACAGACTTCACCAGATGAGGTTTTCACTCAGCCATACTTCAAAATTACATTTAGAATTATTGCATGATATGGTAGAAAGAAAATAAACTTTGGAATTGTCTGGGCAGGGTCCTAAATTCGATTTCTACTTTTCTTTTTTAATCAGATGATCTTAGATAAAGGTTTAATCTAGTTTAATTTTCTAAGATAGTAATATCTACTTTGTAGAGATATTGGGAATAATAAATTTTATATATAAAACCTCTATATAAAATTACTGTGCTATTGAAACAATAAATAAATTGTAGCTCCCTTCAAGTTTAGCTGTATATCTAAAATGAGAAAATACTTTGGGTTAAAGTATAAGAACTATTGGGAATCATATTTTACAACACAGCAAGCTTGGTGTGGTCCAGCTTCCCTAATCTTTTCTGCAAACACAACTGCAAAGAAGAAGAAAGGGAAAAGGTCATGTTGGCTACAGAAAGATGTGGTATAAGGTTAGTGAACACGATCTAAGTTGTTTAGTTGGCTTTTGTTCAAATTTAGATATAAAAGTAGATAAGTAACATCCCAATGAGTTGTATTATAAATATTTAGTGATTACATTCTCTGCAGAGCAGGAGTGAGGAAAAAAAGAAAGATCGGGAAGCTGAGATTGACAAAGTAAATTACTATAATAAATCTGATCGGTATCTGAAGAACCGGAGAATAAAATGGACGATTGTCATGGTTCTTTGTGCTTATTGTATCTCACCAGTCTATTTCAAACATATAAAAATAAATAAAACAGAGTAAAAGGCTCTAGAGATGTTTTAGATTCATTGTGCTAAATTAGAGAATGAAAATAAAAACCATTTATTCTGACACTGATTCAGAGTTTATGGACAAATTGCTCACTTTGCAATGCAATCCCATCGCATTTTAAATACTTTTACTTTAATTGAAAAGACATTTTTTACATTTCTACCATAAGCAACACACTACTCTAGGCACTGGAGAAGTGAGTGAAAAATAGTGAGCCTTTTAAATCTCTTAAATGTTAAGCTGCTGCTCTGTATTCATTTGATAACATTTTGTAAGCTGGGCTGTGTGCCATGAAATCATAAACTACCAACAACTGCAAAAAAAAAAAAAAAAAAAATCACCTGCATTCTTTGATGGGGGGGCATTTACTATTAATTTATATTCATTTAAATTCCACCCATGTGTTTGACACCACAAATCTGAATTTTTTATATCCTACCTCATTACATGAGTGACGTAAGAACAGAACTTGTTTCTTTATTCACTATTCTAACAAATACAGAACACAAATTTTGTTCCATTAAAAATAATGAAATCTCCGTATCCTACAGCCATTTAAATTCTTTAGAATAGAACAGTCCTCTTTTTATTCTAGTAGGCATATACAATAAATCTCATTATGAAAATTGCCATATGCAGACTATCTTAATAATACACATGCCAATATCTCCACCACCTTCAAACAAACAAATAATGGTGAAAATTATGCTAGTACTGACAATAGCCAGGAAATGTTATTGAGAAATAAACTATCTTCCTCTTATTTGTAAGAGTAAAACAACTTCTTTGCCCATTTATCTAGCCAAAATATATCTAGATTTTGCACATTCAAATATACAAATTACGTGGAAGGAGTCCAGAGACGAAGATATTAATAGTTGTCTTGTTTCCACATGTGTATACTGTGTGCCACATTCATAAAGATCTCACACACAAAACCTAATTTTAATACATTTTATAAGGATTAAAGAGATACAGAAATATTCTTGGAGTGTCATAAGCACCATTTTAATTGATTAAGCACCTAAAGAACTATTGTTGCTCTTTGCCTGTGGTTTGAGGCACTAGTTTGATTTTAAAAAAATTTTGGAGGCCCTTTCAGAGATAATTAATATCTCCAAGGGCTGCCCTGCTCACAGCATAGTATTCTCCCTGATTGCCATACTTGCTAGGTCTTTAGCTCTCCTCTCCTTAATAGAGATGGGCTGCATTATACATTAGCAGCTAGATTTAAGTTTCTCTAATGTAGCTGGAAGCAGAAGCGGCTGAAAGCTGGATTGCATCATGGGACCATACCTACCAGGATCTCTCAGCTCTTTGCTGATTGAATTCCAAGGTCAGGTTTCCTGTATGGGTCTATTTCCTACTTACACTAATAGCATTAATTTCCAGGAAAAGTCAAGACAATACGGAACCACCTATTTTTAGGTGAAATTGTACCAACTACTAAGAAGTTTTCTTCTGAATTTTCTCTCTCCTAACTCCCAAGTGTTCAAACATGGAGATCACCTATACACATTTCAACACATTTGTATTAAAGAACCTTGTTGCACTCCTCTCAAATATACTAAGTCCTAACGTAATATTATCAATAGGTTTTAGAAACTACAACTTTAAGTGAAATAGCAATTAACAAGACCAATTTTATCATAGACTGAGATAAATAAAAATTAATTGAATTCCTTTGCTCCTTTTCTCTCTCTCCTCATCTCTCTCCTCTCTCACTCCCTGCTCTATGTTCTGTTTCTCATCTCTTCTCCCCACTGTCTTCCCTTTCTCTAATGGAAAATAAATCTATGCTTTTATATCCTTAAAAAAAAAAGATCAATTTCTACTGCATATTTCTAGTCACAAAAAATCAACAAACTTCTAAATAAAGATCCAAAGCCCTTCAAATATTAAGCATGGAAATAGATGTGAGCCATACATACATTTTTAAAAGATTAATAAAAGCAAGTAAAATAATTATTTAACCATTTTTTGTCAATCAGAGAGTGACTGTTGTCACTGTGGTTGTGTGTTCAATCTTCAATCAAGAGATAAACGTTCACAAAGCTAAAATATAAGGATCTCCTTCCCCCACCATGTGGTTAATATAAGAACCCATGTGGGTGCTTACTGCGTGATAGTGTACCATGTCATTTATTGTGATGCATTTGTATGATTACCGTATCCTTTACAAATTTTTATTAGACAGTAACTTGTATTCATTCATTCATCTTCTACCCATTTATTCCAGGTCAGGGTTACAGGTGGCTAGGGCCTGACCTGGAAGCTCGGGGTGCCCCCGGGAGATGTCATGCCTTACAGGGTGCACTCACACTTACACACTCAAACACTCACACACACACACACACTCTCATACTCTGGCCATGCAGACACAGCAGTTCACCTAACAGGCACAGCTTGGGGGTAATGGGGGAGACAAAACTGCCCTAAGCAAATCTGCACAGCCATGAGGAGAAGGTGCGAATGCCACACGCGCTGACCCTGGCCAGGAATTGATTTTTGTCAGTCTTATAAGGAAATCATGTTGAACAAAGTGACAGTTACTGGGGAAGCTGCTGTACAACACAGAGTCCAGTCTCTTTGCTAATAAGAAACTTTGTAAATCCTCTATAATCCAGTATTTTATTGACTTTACATGTTGAATCCAGTTGTAATCCCAGATAGGCCGACACTCTAGCTTAGTTATTTAATCTTTCTGAACCTCAGTTCCTACAATTTTTAAATGGGTAAAGTGAAGCTGACACTTTACATCTCATTTAGCTGTTTTAAGAATCAAATGAAATATTCTGATTTAATGAGACACATTTAATATTTGTGAGGTGCTAATTAAATGTAAAGGATTTTATACTTGATCTTAGCCAAAAAGCCGAGAAGCGATAAAATGTGGAGGATTTTACAAGTTTGAATTTGAAAATTCAGATTCAGGGCATTTCACTTAATCTTCCTTTGTTGATAATAAACAGAGCTAGCAAGTTAAAATTATAATTTATTTTACTCCATTCAGCTGTAAATCATAATTTGCCTTAAAACCTATTATTGAAACTGGTATAGAAAGTTAATGTGCAGAGTTAAGAATATTGTTTACTGATTGTAGTTTAATTAATTGCTTCATGCATTGTATTTTGAATCTACCTAGGATATAGTCAATAAACACAATTGCTTGCAAAGTATAGGTCAATTGGTTTCAGTGATTTTTCAAATGGAGAATGAGACTTTTGATTCTGTATTCTATTTAAGACAATGGTGGATCTGGAAGACTTAAATTTCTTTAATGATTACAGCTTAGATTAAGGAACGATTAGTTTGTCAGAGATAGGAGTTTCTAATTTCATTTTTACAGGTAATTATGGGGTAAGTTTAGAAAATCACATGCAAGAAAGAGCATCCTGCTAAATTCTCCTTAAGTAAAATGATAATAACCTTTGCTTATTTTCTCTGCAACTGAGGTTTTTTTGGATTATCTTAGTAATATAATTCAGGATCTAGAAACTTCCAAAACTAAAAAAGTAGAAAGATACGGGAGTAAGACTCTTATTTCCAAAAATCTCTGAAAGTGATTTTTTTCCAATTTTTTTAACATTTATTTCTGTTTTATTTTATTTTTAATGTGCTGGTAGCTGTACAGTGCATGATATCAGACCTCTCTTGAGAGTCTATACAACTTTTATTATTTGACAACATAATATAATAATTTGATGTTTGACGTGGATTAAATTCCTGCTCAAACACTCTCTGGTTTTGAACCTCACACACATGCTTTTATCTTGCTGAAACCTTAGTTTCTCTATGGAACAAAACATGAAAACAACTACTTCACTCTGTCCTTTTGAGATCATTTAATGACAACAATTAATATTTACAATAAATGCTAGTAATTGCTGTCCTTTACCTGTTTCTGTTTAGCCCTGTACAAACTTTATAGACCAGGGTTTGAATTCCAGTGCTCACATTTATTTGCTGAGATTAGTAAATTATCCAGTCTTGTAAAGTATTCATTTTCATAATGAAAACATGAGCCTGCTGCCAGGATGTGATCCCACATGTTAACATGCAGGTCCCCATAACTGCTTATTAGACATTAAATTAAAGTATTTCTTTCTGACTTTCCTGCCAAAGGTATGATTGTCAAATCAGGGTTTTTGATTTTTTTTTTAAAGAAAGCAGGCCCTGATTATATATTTTACAGGATGACCATAACATTTGTGTGCAATTTAATATAGCAGTCATTTTAACGTTAGGCCCACCCTCTATATTCTATAGAGGATCAGCTTCCTTTAGCACATCTCATTTGTGGATAGCACCGGCCCACGAAGGAAGAATGTATAAGGAGCAAGGAGAGAACGCCACAGGCCAGGCTTCAGGCTGCTACTCTGCAGATTCTGATAGGGCAGGTGTGAAAATGAGATAAAAGTCTGGGCACAGCAAGGTGTGCGTCTGAGGTCACGCTGGTTTGCAGCTTGCCTCACTCCAGCACGTCCTACTATGCATCTTCATTAAATCCCCAACTGCTTTCCCTGTCCTCCCACATGCCTCTTCAGGCACTGCTTCACAAACAACAGCAGATCCAAAACATTAACCACCTGGGCAACCTTGCTGCCCTGGAGTGGAGTCGGAAAGAAATAAGACTCACAGGGAGTCTTCTGTGGATATTTCTTTTGGAAATAATATGCTATGTTCCCAATCAATTTGCAGAGTGCTGAGGTAGTAGAGTGTTTTCAGATAACCTTGCAAGCCCCTTAGCATGATTCTAAACTAAATGACATGTAGGAAAAAAAGTCTTCATATCATTGTAAGAGGGAAATTTAAGATCCATCTCAAAAAAGAGTGCTCCATATTTAAGTTATTCTTCATTGAAATTGAGCTGAAGTAAGAATAGAAGCCACTATTCCCAGACTGGAGAATGAGAGTAAGTTTAAAAATTCTACTTTTCACAAATATGCCATTGAAATGCTTCCTCCCTAAGACGATGTGGCAGTACAGATGAGATGGTAGATAAACTAAATAACATTGCACCGCATTTTTTCCTCACTATACTCTGTAAAAATCTTACGAAACATTGTGGAAAACACGGAGAGTCACGGATTCTACTTTATATGTTGGAGTAGTATTCTTTTAAAGGTTTTCTTTGATGTGCTAAGAAGGAGAGAGTTTTCATTAATTCTGTAGCCTCAAGGAAATGTGTCCTGGCTGTATGAGACCAATAAAGAGGAAGTCTAAGGTGAGAGGACTCAAAAACTATCAACATTAGAATATGCATTTTGAGGCATGGGAACCTATATGAGATGAAGTAAAGTAGATGATTCCAGCAGCTAGATAGTGTTTGCTTCATTCTAGCACCTGTCTTGGCTTGTGGCATTCTCCTGAAAGCTGATATTCTGCTTCAAGGTTTTTGAAGCAATATTAACAATAGTTTGTTAAGAGTTCACCTACACCATGTAGAAAACTGGAGTAATATTTGACTTAGGGTTGGATAGAGAGAGAGGGAGGAAAAATACAGCAGAGACACAAAACATAAAGTTCAGGCAGGAACAGGGCATCCAGTCTTCCTATGGCTACATCCTACAAACCATGAACTTCAAGATAAAATAATACCTTAAAGAAAAGAAAGCAAAGACTTTCAAATAAATTGCTGCTTTTTCTTTTGAATTATATTAATGCATTTCAAAAAACACTGGGGAAACACAAATGCCTTATATCATTTGGTTTATTAGTAACTTATTTCACTAATAACATGTGATATTAAATATTTCTGAAAAGTGCGTTAGTACATAAATCTTACTATAATAATTTGAAGACCCTACTTTAAATAACATGCAATGAGCTGGCTGAGCACAGTGGCTATTACCTGTAATTCCAGAGTTTTGGGAGGCCAAGGTGGGAGGACTATCTGAGGCCAAGAGTTCGAGACCAGCTTGGGGTAACATAGAAAGACTTGGTCTCTACAAGAAGTAAAAGCAAAACAACAAAACAAAATAATTAGCCACACATGGTGGTGCATGCTGATAGTCTCAACCATTTGGGAAACCAAAGCAGTAGAATCACTTGAACCCAAGAGTTCAAGGTGATAGTGATCTATGATTATGCCATTGCACTCCAATTTGGGCAACAGAGCAAGATGCTTTCTCAAAAAATTTAGAAAATAAATAACACGTACTGATATTTTGGCTCTCCAAAGCTAATTAACCCAGCATGCTGCACAGTGTTTGAGAATTTTTCAGTTTCAAAAAATTCATGTGAAAAAATTCAACACCAAATATTATTTTATCAGTATAATATGTTTCAAATCGCATCAAAATGTTCATTAACAAAATTTTGATCACCAAAAATAAACTTCTAATTATATGTGTATTTTTATCGGGTGCTGGTAAATAGAAGATAAATATACTCTCAATCCATTCTTTGGATCCTTTCCATTGGTAAAGCTAAGAGAGTAAATAGCAACCGTAGGTAGCAAATGCAAGTCTAATAGATTGGCTCTGGTCCTGGTGAGACCAGAAGAGGAATCACAAAAAGTGAATCTCAGTACAAAGCTCATCTCATGCTTCTCTTCCTAATGAGTTTTTTTCCTCAAGAAATGGTGACTCAATAAGCAACTCAACATTAGACGATGCTGAGTCCTCTTAGTGTTCTGGCCATCCCCAAATTACTATAGTACATATTTAATATGTTACAGTAGTAACATTATCTCAATTATCATTACTATAATCTACATTGTCTATAAGTGTACATAAACATAAACCTTTTTCCTTTTTTTTTTTTTTAAAGGGATTCTGTTGTTTTGTTTTGTTTTTGTTTTTTTGTTTGGTATGTATGTGTGTATATCTGTGACAGGGTTTTATGCTGTCAACCCAGAGTAGAGTGTAGTGGTATCATCATAGCTCACTGCAACCTTGAACTCCTAAAATCAAGGGATCCTGCTGCTTCAGCCTCCCAAATAGCTGGAACTACAGATGTGTGCCACCATGCTCAGCTAATTTTTCTATGTTTTTGTAGAGTCAGAGTCTCCCTCTTGCTCAGACTGGTCTCAAACTCCTGACCTCAAGCAATCTTGGACTCCCAATGTGCTAGGCTTATAAAAGTGGACCACCATGCCCAACCCATATTCATTCCCTTTAAAATGTATTTCTAGCACTTGTGTCATGACATCATGAATGATATGAAAATTATATGAGTTCTATGCCACCAATGTGTAGTATTGCTTGATTACAATCTCAGTCTTAGAGAAGTATTTGCCCAAAATTACACAGCTAGACAATGGCAGTACTTGGATTTTAACATAGAATACCTGACTCCAGAGGCCATGCTCTTAAATACTTAGCTCTTATGCATTAGGGGTCTCACTAAAAATAATCTAATACAAATTTGGTTAAAGAGGGTGGGCATAAAGTTTGTGTGCAATTTAAAATAGAGTGCAATGTTAGGTTAAAGCAATTTTAAATTGCACACAAACTTTATGGGTACCTGTATATAGTTAAGAGTAAAGTTTATTTTTAAATTCCACAGTCAGACATTCCCTACTTACCCAGATTTTCCCAGGATAAAAGCTCAAATAATAATCTGGCCTAGTGGCTTAACTAAAACTAGACAGCTGACATATCCCCTGAAAAGATGATTTTGGAATGGAACTGTGCAGGATATCTTAATGTCTACTACTGGGAATGGTGGGGGGGGGGGGGGCATCCCCAGCTTAAGGAGGAAGCATGGACAAAGACACAGTGGAGAGAAACAGAATGCACCCCCAGGTTTAAATTAGTGGCTTTAGCGCAACTAGAGCAGACATGAAGTGTGCTGGGATTTGGGGAGACGATGCTGGGTAATTAACAATGACAGATCATAAAGGGCTTTCTGTGGTAGCCCATGGATTTTGACTTTAATTCTCAAAGTTGTGGGGAACCCCTGAGGTCTTTAAACAAGTCTTAACTTGATCAGATTTGTAATTTAGAAGGTTCACCCTGGCACCAGGATACGGAATTGTTTAGGAGACACCACTGCGATCATTTAGTCAAGAAATAATGGGATTCTTCTACAGAAACAGCGGCTAGAATAAAGATAAAAATGTCAAAGACATGAGATTAGTGATTTAAGGACTCTGCAACTGATTGGATGTTGGGGATGAAAGATTGCTAAGGAAGAAATTCAGTATTCTATCTTGGCAATTGCATCTTTCAGTTTGCTAATAAAGGGAGGACAGGAGGTGGCATGGGCCTGGTGGTAAGCTTAAATTTACTCCTAAGTGAGGCTATAGGATTTTAGAAAAAAATAAAGGAGGATTCTTCACTTTCTAGGCTTGAGAAAAAGCATTCCTAGTATAAGTCTAGCATCCAAGAGAAAAACTGAAACAAACTTTTATTATATATTGTGAGCTACTCAAGTGGAAATGTTTGTTCTTACAAGTGATAAATGAAGTCATTTTCCTCTCTATCCAAACAATTTTCAGCTAACTGCCATGTGTTTGAAGCCATAACTGGTTTCACCAGTTTAGGTTCCCTAAAGCCTTTGGTAAACTTTAAAAAATTAGATTACAGGGTGGTGCCTATGGCTCAGTGAGTAGGGCGCCCGCCCCATATACCGAGGGTGGCGGGTTCAAACCCAACCCCGGCCGAACTGCAATCAAAAAATAGCCGGGCGTTGTGGCGTGCGCCTGTAGTCCCAGCTGCTCG